>CM060949.1:77087371-77255298 GCA_030765055.1 Mantis religiosa | reverse complement strand
TTCGAATTTTTCAGTCAGACTACAACATTCTAAACCCTGTCATTTAATAATTAATCCTTTCCAAAGTGTACTACTGTCGAAGAACTATTGCTTATTTTAGCACTTTAATTTTCCTAGTAAAATGAAATACACAATGCTGCACCACAGTAGATATTCCATGGACATTTTCAACCCCCACCCCCAAATATTATTTCAGATGCTCACTTTTGAAACTGCATCTCTAATGTCAAGTTCATGAGTAATCAATGGTCAATAATTTATATTATGTAATAACGTCAGATCTCACTTCACTGAAAAAGCTCTTAATAAAGACCCTACAATGCCAACAGTAACAAGATTCTGGCACACTCCTTTGTCTTGCATTTTAAAATGTTTCATAAAAATCTACCATGAAGCCTTAGCGTTTCTGCATTGTGGGTTTCTTCACAGGGAACAATGCCTCTTATAACAGCGCCTCCTGAGTTTTGAGAATAAAAGAAGAGGTGAAGAAGCAAGGGGGAGTGGGCCCGGAGGATGTCCTCCGAGAAACCACTTATTTTAAATTCCAAAATAAAAAAGGAAGTTGTTGCTTGGTAGTAGGATTTTGTTACTACAGAAAACGTAATTCTGGTCCTTTGTATACGGGATCACGTTCCAAACAAAAAGGGGGTTGGGGAGCAGAGGGTGCTCTTGGCACCGCACAGAGAGATAGACAACTTTTCTTCTCTTACTTCACTTTTACTTACCATCATCACCTTAGCTTTAGGGTAATGTGGGAAGAATGCTTCAAGCGCTGAAGCACCAATAATTCTCGATTTTTCCTGCGCCTGGAAGCAACGCATGGCTGAATCACATCAATTGTAACGTATTTTCTCTCTTGAAAACCCTCCCTCTTCCACATGCATATTAGCCAACATCATCATTCTTTATCTTCTCTCCCCAAGCGTTAATTAGCACATTATCTTTCTCCCTTATCGCTCTCTTGTTTGTCTAAACTCACCCTATCGTAAATCCCGCTACTTCATGTTTAGCATTACATACATCAACCACACACACCTTCATGTATATAACATTTGGCATATACGAATCCCGTACTCAATACAGTCCTCAAAAATATTAATGTTTTTCTTCAAATGGAGGGGAGTTTACTATCTTGCTCTGCGCATGCGCTTCCGGTGTTGAAGCGTGAAGCCGTTAACCTTCCTTCATCTACTCGTATGATGAAAATTGATGAAAATTAAGATGTTCGCATTAGTGCTCTGGTTAAAACTTAAACTAGGACTTGAGGTCAAACTATTCCAATACAAGTTCATTAATATAATGTACATAGTTTTCTCTATAGCACTCTTTCTCACATAATTGTAATTTCTTTTTAAAATTAGCGAAAGGGATACAAATTTTCCAATGCTGCTCTGACCACTCATTTTTGCCAGAAAGGTACTGCACTGATATTATATGTTAAGTTGGTAAAGGGAAAAGAAATGCTGATACTTAAAGTTCGTTATTGAATTTGATTTTATCAGTTAGAGACAAGTAAAATATATTTTGAAGTTATAGCTGCTGCTGAAGTTTTTTTTTTTTATTTTTTTTTCACTAATAAACTAATTCTTCTGTGACACAAGGAATAAATCACTCGCAAAATGCAAGCTTGAAAGTTTAGATAGTGAATTTTAGATTAGGTTTTATGATTTTCTTACATATCAGAGCAAAACTGAAATATGAATGCATACATTCATTGCACAATTAATGTAAAACTGTATAAAAACACATCAAAAAGGGTTTCGTGGTTTAAGAGGAAGTGCAGCAGAGATGTGTGGCCTCTAAAATGTACCTTAAAATAGTCAAACATGTTTACAGAAGGTATACATACGTATTTGCAGGGTATTAAGCTATAAATTCGAAAATTAAGTCATTTTGAACTAAACATATATTCTAGTGTCCTTAATATACAAGACAAGTAATGTCTAACGTCTGCACACTTTCTCTGGTTCTTCTTCTTCTTCTTCTTCTTCTTCTTCTTTCTTCTTCTTCTTCTTCTTCTTCTTCTCTTCTTCTTCTTCTTCTTCTTCTTCTTCTTCTTCTTCTTCTTCTTCTTCTTCTTCTTCTTCTTCTTCTTCTCTTCTTCTTCTTCTTTCTTCTTCTCTTCTTCTTCTTCTTCTTCTTCTTCTTCTTCTTCTCTTCTTCTTCTCTTCTTTCTTCTTCTCTTCTTCTTCTTCTTCTCTTCTTCTTCTTTCTTCTTCTTCTTCTTCTTCTTCTTCTTCTTCTTCTTCTTCTTCTTCTTCTTCTTCTTCTTCTTCTTCTTTTCTTCTTCTTCTTCTTCTTCTCTTCTTCTTCTTCTTCTTCTTCTTCTCTCTTCTTCTTCTTCTTCTTTCTTCTTCTTCTTCTTCTTCTTTTCTTCTCTTCTTCTTCTTCTTCTTCTTTTCTTCTTCTTCTTCTTCTTCTTCTTCTTCTTCTTCTTCTTCTTCTTCTTCTTCTTTCTCTTCTTCTTCTTTCTTCTTTCTTCTTCTTCTTCTTCTTCTTCTTCTTCTTCTTCTTCTTCTTCTTTTCTTCTTCTTTTCTTCTTCTTCTTCTTCTTCTTCTTCTTCTTTCTTCTTCTTCTTCTTCTTCTTCTTCTTCTTCTTCTTCTTCTTCTTCTTCTTCTCTTCTTCTTCTTCTTCTTCTTCTTCTTCTTCTTCTTCTTCTTCTTCCACTTCCTCTCCTCCTCCTCCTCCTCCTCCTCCTCCTCCTTCAAGAATTAAAACTCCAGTCTTGTTGCCTACTCCAAATGCGTACTTCATTGGATTATCCACTGTTTTTGGGGCCTTCCGATGTTTCGTTTTACTTTAGGTCTGTAACTTAATATCTTCTGTAACTGATATCTTATATCATCGTTCTTTATTCTGTCTCTTCTGGTGACTCCGAAAGCTGATCTTAAAAATCTCATTTCTGCCGCCTGTAATCTTCTTTTATCTTTGCTTGTCACTGTCTAAGTTTTGCTACTGTATAAAGCTATTTCAACTGCCATGATTTTATCTAATTTCATCATTGTATTCATTCTTATTTTATTTTTAAATTTCTTTTAATTTCTCAACGTATATTTGAGCAACTTTCAACTTAGCTCCAATACTCACTCATTTAGTGTATGATACTGTCGATCCTAAAAACTTAGATGTATGTATTTATTTGTTAAAATGTGTAATAGTCTAATACAAGTTTACTTATTAACGGATTTAGTTTTATTGTTTGAGATGTCAAAATTATAAATAAGAATTATTTTATGCAGCTCAAATGGTGCTCATTGTAGCGTATCTTCATTGTCAGAAATGATCACTTGGTCATCTGCATATAGGAGTGTTATTTCAAAATTGTTCTTATTAATATATAATGAAATATATAATATATATTATACATTTATATATAATATAAATTAAAATAATATGTGTGTGTTCCTCAAACCAAAAGAAGGAAAAAGTTTCATATGAACATATGTGCCATAATTCTTTGTTTTATCATTAGGTTTCAACACAGTGGTACACTTATAACACACAAAACTCATAATAAATGCACTAAATTTCTTCCTCTTGCTTTTCTGCATGTCTGTACTCTTCGAATCATGGAATGTCACACCCTCTTAAAAACTCCGGGATGGTGGCGAATGATATCAGGCTCCCATGACACGTCGCTGAGGCGTTTCTGCATCCGGGATGGCAGCTCCATAAACCAATGATTTAAGGTGCCCCCAGATGTAAGAGTCCACGGTATTGAGGTCCGGAGGACGTGCAGGCCATGAAGCTGGTCATCCTCTGCCTATACATCGGTCATGGTAAATTACCAGTACGTGCATCTCAAACAATGCGACTAAAATTTTCCAGAGCCCCATCATGCATAAATACATATTTTTCTAATTTGCATGGACACATTTTAGTGAAGTAGCTCGGAATAGTGTGCTGTAGACAGCACAAGTAAGACGTGCTGTTAAAACGTATGGAACTACCAGACTGTCATCTACTACAGACTAGTATTTTTGCTCATTCTTGCGTAGAATGCAGTAGTTCCTCTATTTAGTGTACGCAGTAGGGAAAGTAATACAAATTTTATAATAGAAAACATCATTCAGTTCTCTCCCTTTCTAAATCTTCTGCTTTTAATCTTGTTTCCAAATGAATTGTCCAAAGGGCGGAATTTATTGTGAATGCTTTTAACAACTTTGTGTAGTGACAGGATGAGATGCTGCACTGCTGCTGGTTGCGGTTGAAGTTCAAAAGGCATGTGACTAATGTTGCACGGTGTTGCCAGTAGATATTAAAAGTGCATTAAAAAACTCCAAAAACGTGGAAGATACGTTAGGAAAAACAGTTTAATTTGTTTAAATAAATATGCTACAAATATGTTTTCTACGCAGCAAACGGAGACATGTTTGTACACTTTTATGCGTT
This sequence comes from Mantis religiosa, assembly GCA_030765055.1. Taxonomy (NCBI): domain Eukaryota; kingdom Metazoa; phylum Arthropoda; class Insecta; order Mantodea; family Mantidae; genus Mantis; species Mantis religiosa. Next base: position 77,250,904 of record CM060949.1, on the reverse strand, counting down.
AAATACCAATTTCAAAGCAATCCCTCACTTCACGTCACTTCCTTGATTCATGAAAGTTAGCTGGATATGTACGAAAACTGGAAGAGTATTTTCTTGCACGAAGGCTTGACTATAACAATAAAATATAGAGGGAAGTAAACTGGATACCTAAGTTGCATAGCGAGAAAGAAGAAGATAGAAGTTCCGCGAAGTTAAAATTAATCAGAGAAACAGGGGGCTATACAAATGCCTTGGGGTTTGAGTAAGGTTCTGTTCTGCACTGCAAAGTGAAAGCGAATCACTTATCATAGAATATAGAACCACCTTTAATTAGGATATAAACAGAATGTTTTACAATTCAGTAATATAGACACTTCTAAAATTGCAATGACGACTGCTCTGCTACGAAAGAAGGATATACTAATTACATTTAGAGCATTTAAAGGTATTGATATGCTTAGATTACCTTTACTTTTTACACCCATCAATCCGGGGAGTTTTAAGATCGAGTCCTACTGAGCGAAGTGACTCATAGTAAGTGAGCATCTACCAATCGGATTGATCTGATTCAAGCCCGTGGGATTTTCGCAGTTTTCCTCGGTTGCTTGAATGCTAGGTTAAATAATTTGTTTCGTAAATTTTCTAGCATTACTACGTTTCATTTCCTTCTTAACCACCATAGCAGACATTGGCCTGATTATTCATCTTGAATACTGCAGCACACATGGATGAACTTCAGACTAACGCATTCGTTTGCAGATCTTGGAGGAGGAGGGGTTATAGTAAGAGAAGCGCAAGGGATGATGATGATGATGATGATGATGATGATGATGATGATGATGATGATGATGATGATGATGATGATGATGATGATGATGATGATGATGATGATGATGATGATGATGATGATGATGACAGAAACTCGCCAACTGTTTGTGAACGGCATTGCTAATAAATAAGATTACGTAACGAAAACTGTAATCATTATTTCCGCTGTCATCGTCATCATCATCACAGTAGCTGCAACATCATCATAATTTTTTAAAATCCCAGAAATAAATGATGGAACAACATTGTAATTTCTGCATGAAATTCATTGCTGAAAATATACAGAGTTTATTTCATACAACTTCTGAGTTATTCTATGGTTGTTGATCTACGCTGGTAGTCAAGCAGATGGATCATTTATACCTTTGAAAACGAGACAAGAACGTATCTATTGTGCACTGCTACGGCGGCAGCGAATGGTTGCCAAAAAAGAATGAAGTTTGAGTCACCTCATTTCACCGTCTTGTTGTTTGCTGTCACGACAAGAAAGGGGGAAAAAACTGAACATTCAAGAGTCCCTTTGTTGTCTCATGCTGATTTCGGCAGATCTGGAAACTTCGACCTCGGCATTATTCTATTCTTTTGATCCGAGATGTTTCGAACATTCTTTTGGGACCAGCAGGGATAAAATAGGGGCGCAACAGTATTGTTCAGTAGCTAGTTATCAGTTGAGGAGTGAGTATCGGCAGTTTGTTGAAAGTTATTGTAGTTGCCAAAAAGTGAAATATTTTTGTGAGTTGAGAAGCCACTAGCAGCAGTTTGCGTACGGCAACGTTAAGGATATCGGACAAGGAATAAAATGAGTGAAACGATGCTCAAGGGAGCACAGGATCCGTAGAATTACACGGCATTGTTCTTTCAGGATAAGGGGAAAAGTCCGGAAAAATCAAGAGTTATCTACATAACTCATCCTGATGAAGAACTCGGGATCGAACTGAACGAACTCGGGACCTCTTAAACGAGGTGGTGGTTGCCTCGGTAGCATAGATAGCAGCGTATCTCCCTCACGTTCAAGAAGTCCTGAGTTCGAATGTCTGTTATGATGAGCTACTTGGACAAGGTTTACTTTTGGGGTTTTCCCTTATCGTGATTTACGAATGTTGGTTAGCTCTAAGCTCCATGGACCCTGGGCTCATTTGAGCATTATTTTCCCCATTTCATTCATCTTCGGATATGACTTAGCGTTGGACGATAGAAATTAAGAAACAAAGAAAAACAAAAAACAAAAAACAAAAGGCAGAAAGGCTGCCATCTGCGCTACAGAGGCGGGTTAATCACAAGTTGGTGGGACAGTGCATCGGTGTGTTTAATATACATACTCCTATTTGTATACATACTCTTATTTGTAAACAAATGGAAATTATTGTAAGTTAGCGTTGAGATAAAGATTCTAGCAACAAATAAGGTGAGTTAGGTGCTACTTGGTGTTTCCATTTTGTTACAGTATTGGGTAAGATATGCTTTATACGGCCAAAACATAACAACGTGCTTAACACTCGTTGGGGCACCAAATGTTCGATGGTAAGATATAGGCTACCAAAAATAATAGAGGTTCAAGTAGACCAATAAATGTAGCAAGTTGCGATCCTGAAAACCAATCTCCGTAGAACAGAATGACTGTACATCGCTTATCCGTTACTCTTTGGAATATACTAAGCCATCCTCCTGTATCAAAGGCTTTTCCAGTTTTTCTTTGACTTCATAGGTGAGAAATGCCGATGATTTACCTAAAACTTAAGAGATGGGACGTTTTTGCCCTAAATTTCCTTTCCCAATAATGATTTCATTCTATCCACCGCATGTGGTGCCGCATGCAATAAGAACGAGCTTTGTGCCTAAAATACATCCCTTATTCTTTGGTGTTTTTGTTTGCACAGGAACCTCACAAGTCCATTTGAAAGTAAATCTACTTTAAATTTCTTTGACGCGAATAACAACCCCAAATATACAAATGTATTAGTGACTTCAAACTGTAATATAACAATAATTCCGGCTTAATTTTATAGCCAGAACTTTAAATTACAATGTTTCAGTTATCTTATTAGAACGGCTTCCTCATTATACCTATACTTACATAACGAAGAAAGTTAAGCTAATTTTATATTTCGTTAAATTTTATTATCTGTGTTATATTTTGCTTTAATTTTGAGTTAATTTTGTGGAAACAAATACTATGCCTTCCTTGAGATGCCTTCCAATTTTTTTTACACTTGTTAAACTTTATGTAACCAAGTAAGCTTAAGAATGGACAACTTATACTTTCGTTCAAAAGAAACGAAGGACCCGTTACATATGAAATTCACAAAGGAAATGAGTGATATTCAGTGTACTATATCAATTCAAAACAAGCAATTACAATTATTCCATGCCGATTCATCACTTGTGAATGTCTTGGTTATGAGAAAACAATTGAATATTCCTTACTTAAAAGGTGGAGCGCCTTTACTATTTCCATTCTCTGCCATGGCACAGTAAGCTAGGGTGCGAGAGCTCTATATCTCGGGCCTGCCTCGGTAGTGTGGTGCTAGCATGTTTGCCTCAGGTTCAAGAGGTCCCAAGTTCGAATCTCGATAAGGGTGAGTTACCTGGATAAGGCTTTTCCGGGGTTTTCCCTTATCCTGAAAGACGAATGTCGGGTAACTCTAAGCTCTATAGACCCTGGCCTCATTTGAGCATCATTTCAATCGCTCCATTCATCGTCCGATATGACTTGACGTTGGAGGACGTAAATTTCAAAAAAAAAAAAATGTATTTATTGGTCATGGAGAGTTCCAAGGCCTCCTCCCAATCTGTTGGGACTTGTAATCCCTGGTGTTCTTCAGTTTCCCCATCGTTTGGCTCGTAGAAGGAGATGGGGTAGCACAAAGAATTTCTAGGTCGATGTGTGAAGGCTTTTGCACCTGCCTCCGATCCTCACAAATAATGATAATATGTAGTGTTTAACGCCCGCTTTTACTTCATACGTCACCGCAGGCGGTGACACTGATGATACATGAGATGAAGATGAAGCACCGGTGGAATGAAATGGCAGGGGAAACCGGAGGTCCCGGAGGAAACCCGTCCCAGCGCCATGTTGTCCACCACATATCTCACTTTGCGGTCGCCTGGGATCGAACCCGGGCCGCCTTGCTGAGAGCCAAGCGGTCTAACCACGGAGCAATGGCGTGGCCCTCACACATGAATGCTCTACAACTACTACTACGTTCTCCAGTACATTAACGATATATCTGCTGGTACACCATTATAATTATATATTCAGAGAGTTTTTTTTTTTCGATTGCGAGACATAGCAGCAGAGACATAGCCAAATATGGGAGAGCAAGGCAGCAGCGGCGAAGGGAAAGAGACAGCATAAAAATAATAGGTTTTGCTAAACGTCTAAAATTTTGCTGAAAACTTATAATGATGACGACTAACTTGTAGTGCTGAAAATATTCTCCCTCAGCAGTAATTCCTTTTGGTATTGACATATGAAATTTACTTGAACGTTCAAAAATTCCGTAAGGTGTTAATCTAGCAGTTTCTTCTGTGATATTTTATTTTGTACATTTAAGCATATCAGAGCATCAAATCGGGATTTTGAGAGCCCTACAAAAGAATCTTCATAATTTAGTCCAAAAACTTACATTGATCTCTCTAAGAGCATCTGAAAGCATAATTAAGCCCAAAAATGAAATCAAACAAAACGGTCTTAGTACAAACTTTCCAGTTATGCAATTCTTTTTGAAAAGCTGTAATGTTTAATTAGTACTAGCTTCAAAAAACTTTACGAACGCTGAATTGCACTTACGGATACAGTTTGTCAACTAATACAAAAAATGAGTAAACATGCAGCAATAAACCTTAATGGAAACGAATTATATAAAAGGTTATACTGTATATAAAAAGTGAAATATTCCCTCCATTAGTACATATTTGTTTATTAATTTACTATCTCGAGATAATATTATAAAATTTTGATAACCTTCTTATAAACATAATTTAATTTACACAGACAGCTTTTGAAAGGCAGATTTACGTATAGCATAATTGAGATTAATTGCTCGTTGCTTTGATGTTTGACATCTTTTAGAAAATACATCCTTTTCTTCTCTTGTGTGCTCACAGTATATATTCTATTAACTTCTAAACCATCGCCGGAGTAGCGCAGTGATTTCGTTCGTAGCTCCCGTGACAAAGAGTTCCGAGTTCGATTCCAGACTCTGGGGTGGCGATTTTAAGTCGACCCTATCCACGCCTTCACCTTTGTCTAGCACGTGTGAAGTGTCCCCTGAGCCAAACGTGGTTCGCAGTCCACGGTATAAGCTGTAGGTCCTGCCACCTCACTTCCATCTTCACCGCCCTCTGGGTGCCTCCAACTGAGGAATGGGTCCGGTCATCACGTGGGGGAGGGCGAGTTTGCCATGTGGGGAGTGTTCTAAACCATTGTTTGTATTTTCACCTTCTTTCTAGTACTACCCTGTCAACAAATTATGTGTACGCATTTATTAGAAAACATTAGATGTCAAAATATTCAAATAAAAGTAGATTGTACGTCTGTGTTTAATAAGTTTCCACTATGGAAAAAATATCTCATTGTTTAAAGAATTTCTATTGTGAGGGTAAAGAGTTACTTTTAGCAAAAGTAATCACATTTATAAACATTATATCCGCCTTCTTTAAACCAATTATTATGTCTGGGAGCAATGTAGCTCTTCACTTCACTATGTTTAAAAAGGTATTCCCACAGATATAGGGAGGATGAAGATGGTTTACTTCATTTCAATAAATTCCGTTTTCTCTCACCTCGAGGACACCGGGTTTTCCCAGCAAAAGTAAACTTCTTGGTTTTCTTTTCCCTGATACTTAATTAGAAACTAGACGTTGTATAAACAGTTCACTCTCTCTTAACTTTGGAATAGAAAGTTTCTGATTCCCTTCAACCTACAGCTTGATTCTTCCTTACTTGCAGCTTTATTGTTGCAGAATAATTTCAGCAACTAATTACAGTACACATATTGCCCGATAAGTGGATTTCTTCAATGCAACTGCCGCTAGTTGGATCCCTAAACTTTCGGTTTTATACCATAATAGATAGAATAACTACAGAGTGCTGTTGCAAGGTGAATATACATTCTTCTATTAAGATGTAAAGTGTCAGCCTGGTTGCTTTAATTTAATGTGTTATTGAATTTTACATATTCAGACAAGTATTAAAAATAACTGACACTAGGTGTTCATGAACTAAATTGTTATGATAAAGGGGACCGCACAACACCAAAATGAATAGATGTTTAAATAAGAAAAGTATTACTCTACCTTTCAAGGTGCAACACGAAGGCTTTCAAAAAACTACCCGTGCCCCAAAACTACGCTCCTCAGGCAATTTTATAAAAAAAAAATAAACTACATTCTTTTTATAAAACTGCATGTCTGAAAATTTATATACATTCATTATGGAATCCGGCATTTTACCGGCACTACTACTACTTAAGTATACTATACTTACTTATTCCAATTTATACTGCGAGAATATATCTGTTCAATAAATTTCTTTAAATGTTTATGTGGATGAAGTGATGTAGATGTTACATGAATAAAGTTAAAACAACAGTTAGTTTAACAATTCGCAGAGAGGATCATGAAATGTACACATCTTAGCGTACCTTCATTCTTCAGGTGCATTTTTCTCAGAAAGTATTAAAGATATGTGCACCAAAGCACCACAAAGTGCTAAGAAGTATGTCTTTATTCTAAGCTACTTTTTGTTTTGATTTTAAGCTAAAGCCGAGAATAGTATAAAGTTGTGAAAAATCAGCCTTTCCTTTATAAACATTATATTTGCATCTGAACAAGTTTTATATACAAAAAGGATATTTAATTCAAAATATAAACTTGCTTCCTAAGGGAGGACTTACCACCTAAAAGATCAGAAACTTTCGCGCCCATCCCATTAGCGTAAATGTTAGTGCGTCTGCATCATGTTCAAGAGACCCCACTTCGAGTCTCGGTCAGGATGAGTTTTCTGGAAAACTGTTTTTCCGGGGTTTTTCTTTATCCTGAAAGACAAATGTCGGGTATCTCTACACTCTATAAACCCTGGGCTCATTTAAGCATCATTTCACTCATTTCATTCATCGTCCGATATGTCTTAATCTTGGAGAACTAAATTTAAGAAAAGAAGATTTTTCGTGCTTGTATCTCTTAAGGACTCGTATAGGAGGAAGCGGTGAGGTGAAAGGATACATAAGTTGGCCGGATATGGAATCCTGAAAGTAGAGGGCAGAGGGCTTAAGTTGCCCCAGTAGCAACTGGTACAATCGTCTTCTTCTCGGTCTATAGACTTACGCATCTCTTCGAGGATGAATAAGTTAGTTCCCGTTCCGAAGGAAAGTATTTCCAGAGAGCATCCTTTTTCCCTGTTATACAATATTGTTACTTATAATCCTGAACAGAAGTGAAGCGAAACGAACTGACAGAAAACTCGAGTAATGTAAGTATCCTTCACTGTAGTCGGCTAGCGGCTCCGGAAATTTCTCCTTTTTGTCTGTATTTTACATAACCCCCAATGGCATTGATTGTATTATTGCTTTGTGTTGGATATATTCAGCAAAGTGTTACTGGTCAAATGTGGGTGACATTATTTAAACTCGCGTCAACATTTGCTTACGCAGAGCCACTATCGACAATAGTACTTACGTGCAACTAAACTTCTTTATTTAAAATATCGACTCGATATATTGCGATAATATAAACAAAATATAATATAACAGTAAAATATAATGCAAAATGTTTACTTCTTTAAAGCAGCGTAATAAGTTTCCTTTGATTATTGTTCTGCTTCCAATCAGGAATTTATAAAATGTAATTTTCATCAGCTAAAATTCAAGAAGTCTTTCTGTTTTTTATAGAACCGCTTCTTTTTGCTTCCATTTAGGTTAATATGGTACTTTCGTTTGCACGTTTAGCTTCTACACTTCTTAGTTTAATTAACTATATGTAATGGCACCCTTTAACCTTAATATTTTCCCTTTAATGTAATTGGCGGTAAGGATGTGAGTTCAGCATACGTATTTGTAATTCCTATTCGACTCACGTAGTCTATTTTTCTCGTCTAATCTAGGAATAATATTTCATAAATGTGACTCCAAAGTGGCTATTTCTTGTGCTTAGGTTGCATTAAGTTTTGGTTATCATAATTACAATTCCGCGTAATATGCTTTAATGTATGAAGCCAGTAATTTTATCGATACTTGCTGTACTACACATTCAGTGCCTTTTAAGAATATTCTGGCGACTAATTAGTGTGTCACTTCTACGTGTGGATTTTATTCTGGATACCTGACGTGTCCTTATCGCTTCGCGAGTCTGATTTTTAAAAGGAGATACGTGAAGGTCATCGGGCAAGGGACATGAAGGATAAGAGGGGAAGGTCGTTGCTATGGTAATGTAAGCAAAGGTTGCCAGATTGTTACACTGGTGAATCACATACTCATCCGGTGAGTTATAGCTAGTTGTATGCGGGAAACAGAGTTTGCTTGAGTATTCAGTTGCGCTGTGTACTGTTAGCCTACTTTGTTAAAACAATTAAAATGCGTTTTATGGAAGCAAGACGTAGGATTAGAGGTGGACCGAGGAGTCATGGCCCAGGGCAAAGATCAGCTTATGGTTTGGTTGTTTCTTTGCATAGCCATGTAAGAGAATTTGTCTGTTCTGTTAGAGAATTTTTTGAACAGGAAGACGAGAGTTTGCTCCTTATCAATGAACAGCTTATTCCTTTTATCCAAAAGCGACAGTCCCATGTCAGTAGATATGCTTGCCCGTAAAGAATTCCTGTGGGCCAAAATTCCGGCATATTGGCGGCGTTGATATGAACATGTCAATTAAAGTTGTTAATAATAGTGCAATTGCGATACTAATGTATACGGAACAAGAAAAGTTTTGAAAAAAACTAGCCGCTTGCACCGAGTTTTTTCAATGCTCGATATTCACTTATGTGCTTACCATATGTGTATTGCACATTATTTTTGGCACTATGTGTATTTATATGAATCTGAATTTTAGTAGTTAAGATATTAGCTGAAATGTTAACAAATATAATTGAAGATAAAGTTTAGAGTTTAGAACGCGCTCTGTGGAGAAATACTTACCACACTAGTGCGGGAATGTCAACTTACGATGCATAGCAACTGTTACGGTATATATGGAATATTAGTAACATAGTAAAAAATTATTTAAAAGAAATCACACATATGAATGTGTGAACAACTTACTTCCGTTTTTAAAGTAGGTTAATACAGATTAACTGTGCATATTTTTGTTGAGGTGAGATAACTCGAACCCTTTATGTTTCGAGTGTTGAGAGGATAATGAAAGAGGATCTGTTGGGCAACATTGCTGCACCCTCGTGGAGAAACAGATGACATTCACGTATCTCCTTTTAAAAATCAGACTGTAGTTACTACTGACTATGGTACTACATGCATCAAGATTATTATTTCTGATCCTGCTGCATTGTATCGTTTATATTAGTTTTATTTAAAACGCTTAAGCCTACCACATCACGTGTGTGGTCTTTTAATGGCAATGGGGATTTATTGCGTTCTTTTATATGTAAAGAGAATACGTGGAAATAAGAGATGAATCAAATTTTATCAATAACAAATAGTGCATATAAGTGCAAATTCAGATTCTTTTCTAGCGAAAATTAAACTAGCACTATGACAGTCATCATTGTCGTCCTTGCAGAGACTAGGCAGTCTCTGGTCTTTCTTTGCACTGTATAGAGTGGACCATCTTTTCAATATCCAAAAAATTACATATACTCTCTTGAATTTGTTTCCAACATCTCTGACTTATGCTGCATCCCGGGGAAACAAAGGGAAATATTGTTCGAACGTTTGTTGTTCACTATTTTGGAAATAAACGTTTAAAAAAGGGCCCACCTGTACAACCTATGACATATATCCTAGTTGGTTCAACGAAATCAGCGGAATTTATGGGGATTTGACATTGCATTTTCTTTGCATGACCAGGAAATAAACATAGTATAACGATTTCCTGATTGAGAAAAATAGAAGTATTTGGAAATTCAAACCACTAACAAGTAGTATCTTGAAATATATAATGCGATCCATATAAAACTGAACTATTGCAATAGACCATTACCTTTTCACACTTAGGACACACGTGCAACTCTGAGAGAATATAATACACAATTGGGAGATTACATTACACAATTTACATCTCAGAGAAAATGTTGTAAGTATCCTCCACCAGCATCTATACATGTTTGCACTCGTCTCACCATATTCTCTGAAGTTTCACGGAGATGATACCGAATTGAGAGAAGGTTATTTACAGCAAGTTGGAGCAGCGTGACATAATTCTAATGACACCAGGGAACTTGTAACTATTTCTTTGATAATTGAATAATCTCAAAACATCTGTGGCCCCCAGATCCCCTGACCTAACCTCACCGGACGTTTTGTTGTGGGAGTATCTAAAAAATAGAGTGTACAAGAATAGACCATAAACAACTGATGTTCTCAAGGAATCCATTCGAACCGATATAAGTAACATTGGCCAGGATACTCTCCGTAAAACTGCAGAGCATATGGTGAGATGAGTGCAAACATGTATACATGCTGGTGGAGGACACTTCCAACATTTTCTCTGAGATTTAAATAGTGTAAAGTAATCTCCCAATTGTATATTATATTCTCCCAAAGTTATATGGTGTGTCCTATTATATATTGGTTCAAAAGTTATGGCCTATTAACATTGTTCAGGTTTATATGGATCGCACTGTAGAGCTCTGCAAACAAATTTTATATGAATTATGTGATTTAAGGTGATCTACTTAATTTTCGTATAGTGATGATTTGTCCACCTCTTAAGCTTCGCCACTTATGCAAAAGCCATACAAAACAAAGAGGTCTTAGGAGCTATTCTCAGAAAATTCAAGAATACACACTGCATTGCTACGAAAATATCCCAAGCATAGATATATTTATTAAAAGCCTTAAGACATATTTTTGATAATACATAAGTTTTTTTAAATATTTTTATGTATAGCGTAGTTCGCGGAGGGGAGATTTTCTACAAAATATAATCTATTGTACATCCTTAGGTATAATGAACTTAAATTTTAAATTTATTATATAACCTACTTTCAGTTTCAGAGTTATGCATACAAGGAAATATATATGCAAAAATGCACCTTTACCTAAAATGATATTTTCTGGAACCTATATCAAAATATCACTATCGAAGTTTAGGGCGGAATATAATACGTTTTCCAGCTACTATGTATAAAGTAAAAAGGGTAATCATACTAATGTTTATCATATAATTGATAGAATGCTAAGAACGTTTTGAAACTCGCAATATTTGCTGAAAAGCACTGCTTTGTTTCCGCTTTCGGTAGTGAATAAAAGGCACGCAGTACTGAAATTGCCACAAAACTAATAGGTACAGTTGATATTGTTTACAACCGCTCTAGGTCTAGTGCCAATCATGTAAATTTAGTGTATCCTGTTATGTGAGAGCAAGCTTTTGCGCTCTAAATCCCAGAAATTGCTGGGCTTGGATGCTCAAAGTCACTTTGATTCTAACCTGTAATTACTTGATCTATCTGCGTGTGCCAGTAATAATTGTATCAGAAGGAATGCAGAAAGAGCGATGATTTTGTAAAACGTGCAACAGCACCATTACACAAGTAACGGCTCCGTAAATCACTTTGAGCAAGAGTACATTACATAAGCTGCACATATGACAGCCATAGCAACATATAACGGAGTTACCCATAATCCGATTAGTGTAGCGAGGCAGTCCACTTTGAGGCATGTGTTTTGATCCCAGAGAGAAGCATTCTCCACACTTTGCAACCATTTGTTATGGACTAATGTACCTGCCATGCTCGCAAAGTAGACGGATGATAACTGTTGGGCTCAAACAGGTGGAGTACTCCTATAGCATCTGCGTTCTCATCAGTAGTCAACACTAGAGGACCAACATGTGAGCAGTACGCGGCATTTTGAATCACTAGTACATTATCCACTACTGAACTGATTACTCTTAGGCGTCACAGTGGTCTTTGAACTACTGTATCAGAGCCTTTGTGTACTGTCAGTGAGTTCATGAATATCAGCTAAAGGCTATCGGAAAGTGCAAATGTTAGTACGTATTCTCTAGGTGAGATAGCACCATGCTTAATTCTAGAGGCATAGAAGACCACGAACAATTGAAGTATACTGATGTAATTCCAGGCAGCATATTGAGATGAACAATGTAATATCAGTTCCGCATTAAATAAGATTTTTATAGATATATTATATGTAACTACGAAAAGACGGTAAATTTAATAGAGACCATTGCAAGAACGTCAAAAGCTTAAGGCTATACTTGGTTGGTTGATCGAGGACATAGATTAAGCAAGCGAAGGAGGATTAAGAACTGCCGCCTAAATATTGCCCAATGCAAGACAAGATTTATTTGCAAGCACTGAAGGATGGAATAGTTATTTTAATGTCAAACGCCAAAATATTGTTATTTTTTTACATTTATTTTAAAAATATATAAGAAGGAATTCTTATGAGCTGTTGGAAGTGTCTTTGAAAGCGAACGAGATTAATTCAATGGAGAAGGAAGACGTGACACAAAGTGAATTAGGAATAGAATAAAAACTCAATAATGTTCATTTGTTTTAACAATATTATTAGAAATTTAAAATTATTTGAAGTAATATTTGAGTATTGGATTGGTTAATTTAAGTTTTAGAAGAGAACTTATAAAATTAAACAAATATTGTATTGGTGGTAAGGAACGACGTGGCCAGTAGGAAAATTTTTATTGGCATGGTGAGGTAAAAATCAATAAACTTCGATTAGCAAGAAGAAAGTGTGTCTCAGCGTCAAGAGGCGAGTGTATACGACGCAAGTTTTTAAAATATGAATGGATTACAAATTATGTTTCATATAATATTGGGTAGCCCAAGGATGTGGATAAAGTTACTTGTCAATCTAAGTTACGGCGTGTATGTGTATTAAGTGTGTGAATTATTTTAATTTAAAAAGGTTAATTTACTTCTCAATTAATAAAAAATTTACATCCTTCAGACCTCTGCCGCATATCACATCTGAGGTGAATTATTTGCATGCATCGACTGAAGTACTACGAGGAACGTCGAGAGAGGTTGTTACAACATAAAACAGTGGATCAGGACGTCTTCTCAACCCGGGGCTTAAACTTCATCCGAGTCTATGAAGGGGAAGGTTCATCCCATAACCATTGGAATTTCGCCGCAACGTGGTTCACATAATGCATTCAAAATCAACATTTTATTTCGCTACAGGATTAATAAATTGCTAATATAAACTATATATACGCTACAACGCTGACATTGCTTCACCTAATAAATGCACAGCTCTTTTGAATCATGTGTATTCCCTATTATCCCGCTGAAGGAAATGTTATTGAAAGCTTTTCAAGAAAATAAAAAAAAACTGATGACGATATCGGTAGAGAAGACTTCAAGTGAACAAAGGTGGAAGAAATTGTACAAGGGAGAAAAGGACACATTTTGGAAATAGATGATCGAAAATGTAGGGATAATTGAACACAAGGATCAAAGTGCAAAGAACAACTGACGGGGTTAGAATTGCAGTGAGGGAAACAGATACAAAGCATTCTGATTGTATATTTTCTAAGAAATCTAGAGAAAATATTCTTTAATTGACTATAGCAAATATTATGGCTTAGATCATAGCTCCTGTTGCGGCACTGAGGTCCTCGTGTGCTCAGAAACTACCAAGAAACAGCGTATGCGAGGAGGAAGAATGGACATACGGAACAGCAGTGGCGTTATGCTGGACCTGTGCCTAGTAACTCTGAATGACATTTTTTACTCTAAAGCAAAGATTGCCAGAGATTGTGTCTATGAGGTTCTTGAACTCCTATGATTCCATTTTTATTCTAGTAAAACAATTTCTAAAAAACGGATGGTAGTTTTGAAAACGACTGTGTATGATTGGGGACGTTTAGATCATATTCTTATTACTAATATTTTTAAGTAAAACCTGAAGCGTATTAATGTTATGCCTAACCTTAAAGCTTATAGATAGTCTCTCTTTCAGCTGTATCTTGAGCTACTATATGTATGTAGGTACCTTCAGCAACATCATACTAAAGTATCTATATTATAAATCGTACAAAATTGTAAAAGGAAGAAAAAAACTCAAGTGCCTTAAGTGATTATTTTCTAGCAACATGTATAATATTTTGTTTCACAAACTTCACCCATGTTTCAACAAAGATGAGGTTTGGCGTTTAAGTCGGATTTCCATGAACCTTAATACTGTGACAAAATTTGAAGGTTTCGCCTCAAAGGTCTTTATTATCACTGAAATCGTTAGCACAATACTGTTGTACAATCAGCCTCTCTTTTACATTGAAACAACACTTCGACACATCTCTACAATATTTGTTTTTCTGTTTAGCACACATCATTTGTGCTGCTAGTAATCCCTCTGACGTGCACGGAGCTGCAGGCCGTTTTAGGACATTTAGAACAAATACGATTTTCGTAAGTAGCTTCGCTGCGTATTCCATTGCCTGTCGATACTATACCACGCAGCCGGTGCATTGCTTCACGGCGCCGACTCCTCACCACGAAACGCACTTGTCGACTCAGCCCAAAGTTCGAAACACTTGCGAAATGTGTACTTTTCTTCAGGTCTCACATCTGTTTTATGAAGTTAGAAGCTTCTCGAATTACTTTCTATAATGACGAGATTTAACTTGACACTTTTTGCACTATCCTTGTCTAGTAGGGGCGCTGGGTTTCTTTCCTTCAAATGGCAATCCTTTTTAACTATTGTATACCTGATCCCCTGCTGTGATATGAGAGTAAGCACAAGCAGGTATCAGTGGTGTTGCAAGAGAATTATCGGTTGTTAACGTGTTGGAAACGTGAAAAATGGTTTTAGAATTTGATAATTTTGTAATTATTTTAAACATAATGTTGGGAATAGGTCTACTGTCTGTGTTAGTTCTAGGAGGCGTGGGAAGAAAAGGAAGAGCTATAAGATCAGATGGGAAATTGTGACCAATGTCCATAAATTTTCATAGACGAATATGAGGTCCTAAAATGCAGAGAGCCAACTATATCTGTGTCGACCATAATTAAATTTAGATTTGTAAAGAGTTCACGCGGAGGAAAATTAATGACAGAAGGGCCATGCTATAATACGATTACCTCCGTATGACTATTCCTTAATGCTATAGAACTTAAATGGGCACAGATAAAAAATTATGTCCCAAAACATAACATACCATTTAAGCTTAGTGACGCAAAACTATTTTTTGATAGTGTAGTAGGTAGTGTCCGAACAAATCCGGTGGAGAATATGTGAACATGTTGAAAAGATTGGACAGTTTTATTGGGAGCAACATGGTTTAATAAATTAGATTAGTGATAGCATCTCAATTAATTTAGAAGATAATTCAAATTGTGAACATGAGGAACATTTTGAAATTTTGCATAATGAAGAAGGAGAACAGCGACCAAATTTGGAAGATGAAGAAGTCTCACTGGCTACCGATGTGTCTGCCCTGCCTGGCAGGCCGTAAAAAAGGGGCGGGTTAGAAAGCGATCATGAGTGCGTATTACTTTCTCTTTCTAAAATCCAGGGGCCAAGTTAAATCTCGTGTACTATAGAGCGTATTGGAAAGGTCTCGAACGATATCTACGTAGTAACAGCATAGCCTGCCTGTACCTTATGACGTCAGCTCTTTATGTCAGCTATTGCCCGCAGAAAGGAAGTGCGAGTCTACCACACCTCCACTGCCACAGCAATAGCGTTGCTATTGAGTTGCCCAACACAACTGCATTCTCCACGGTGAGTTCCGCAATCAATGTGACATTTTCGTAAGTGCAATAACAATCATCATACGATCATATTAATTTTTAAACTAAAATTAGATATTTTCATGTCGACTATGAAGTAGCAGATAGTTGATGTTGCCTGGACTATAGATTGTGTATGCCAGGTTTGTTGATAAATTGTGTTGATGGATGAAGTTTCATACATGCAACAGGTGCGTTGTCTTCGTGTTAAATTTTTCATATTTTTCCAAATGCTTTCAGATTGCTTAAAATAGTATCTAACACCCACTCGTACTACTTTATGTGGCACAGGCGGTGTATTGATAATGTTATATGAATTAACTATAATTCGAAAAAGGATATTTTGGAAGGAAATGTTTAAGAAAGGTTTGAGCTAAAGGCACCTCCCCGTTACTTTTACACAGTTCTTTTTCATATTATTTTTTCAGATTGTATTTACTCGTGCTATTGCTGCTACCGGTTCAGTCATTTCCCGTACAGTGTAGGAAGGATACACAAAGAACGCCCAGCCCGAATTATTCATGTGTCATTGTTTACTGCACATGGTCAACCTCCGCTACGTAGAACCCAATTAAGCCGTTGCTGGTGGTCATATACAAACACAGAATAAAGGTCCTACTTAACTTAGTTTGATTAATGACACTAAATTTTTAAACATGCCATTTTAAGAAAAGTAAAAAATAATTCAACAACTTTGCTCAATAATAATTACTGCATCCCAAGAGCTGTTGCATCCGAGAAGCTCGCTACGCAACTCAACTAACACTACGAACACCAAAACCGTTCGTGATGTACAAGAAAAAATTTAAGTGACACGAAACCAGCCACAACAAAGAACTGGGGCACTTAGAACCCCAAGAGCCTAAAGTACAACATAGTACATTTTAAAATTTTAGCTTATATGTATTTTGCGGACATTTACGAATCTTGTTATCAACCAGCTGTAGCAGTGCTTTAGGCCCTTTTATTTAATGAAACACCCATAAGAAGCGGTATCGCCAGATAAGAGCCCAAAGCATAAAGTATCAATTTCTTTCCTCTGCGCTGTTCAATTTTATCTAGTGTTGCCAACATAATTTACACTTTACATCACGTTCGCGAGTAGTACTTCGTAACAGAAATTTTGATTTTGAGAAAAGACTATTTTCTCGAAACTATGTGCTTTGGGCACTTATGATTCTCAGGACCTCAATTGTAAATTGCGAATAATTAAAGAAAAGCCATGATATGCTTATTAAACACGTAGATCGCATGTATCATTGAAAGAACTATTCGGAAGTCCGGACAATTTGACAGTTTACGTACATATTGCGACTTTGTGGGTTCGTGAAATTAAAAGTCCAATTGCACAAACTCAAAATGTTCATTTCCACCGAATTACAGTTGGAACACTTGCCGATTACACAAAATTATGTAGCGCACACAAGTACAATTCGCCAGATCGTCTGTCACAGGTCCACTCTACACTCACAATTACGTACAATTCCTTTGATACAAGTACACAGTCTTCCAGTCCGTTCACTAGCATGGCGCTCCTCATGGTGCTCACCAAGAACTGAACTGACTCGCAGCAGACCAGCAGCAGAAGAGTCGAGTCGTCCAGGTTTACCTGGACGGAGTGTATGCTGCCCAGCACCTAGCCGCTTCTAGCGTCTTTATCTGGGCAGTATAGAAGAGTCATTAATGTCACAGGCGATTGTTTTGGGCAGTGGACATATCTAGCCTTGGTGAGCGCCGTCGCCCCGTGAAGGGGGGATGCGCCAATGCTGGCTGCGCTCTTCCGCCTGCTGGGAGGCTTCTGAGCACAGTCCGCTAAACAGGCTAGAGGGAAAGGATCCGTGTTACTGTATAAGGTTTTCCTAGCCCATTACTGGGCTTAGGAAGTTGGAGTCAGGGGAATGTGGCCCTGTTCAGTGCTAGGTACCCAAGGCATCTTTGGGTAGCCCATAGCTTGGTCGCCGGCGAGGAACCCTATGGTCGTAACGACCTAGGGTATTCACCAGTATGTTGGGGTGGGAGACCAGCTTATCGTAGATGGTGCGGGATCTCTCCCGCACCACGTCAACGATATACGGGACCCCAGAGTGAGTGTGTAGGATGTGGGACGGAAATCTCCGCCCGGTATCGTAGATCATGCGCAAAGCCCTGTTCTGGACGTACTGGAGTCTGCGAATATTGGTTGGAGCCGCTGATCCCCAGACTTCGCAGCCGTACAGAATCAGGGGCGGTATGATCGCCCGATACAGGCGTAGTTTGAGGTGAGTAGGCATGGTGGACTTAAAAATGGAGTATAGCTGTGTTAACGCTGCATGCCCTTGTCCGGCTTTGACCCGGATATGAGGTGCGTAGGTGAGTCCGCGATCCAGGTGGATGCCAAGGTATTTGGCAGTGGGAACCCAAGGGATTTGCCTCTGCCTCAACCTCAGCGACCAGTCTGGTCGCCTAGCTCGGAACTTAACCAGGAGAAGTGCAGAGCTCTTCTCGGGGCTAATGGCCATTCTCCACATCTCACTCCAACGGCCAATGGCTCGGAGTTGGCGCTGCAGCGGAGGATGACAATATCGTAAGTTTTTGTTACGTGCCATTATGAGGACGTCGTCAGCATATTGGCACGTAACAGTCTGTGGTTCCAGGGGTAAGTCAGACATGTAGGCCGCAAAGAGTATCGGGGACAGTACACTGCCCTCCGGGACTCCCGCGGCTATTGGTCTGATAGATGACGTCCTTCCTTCCACTCTCACCCTGAAAGTGCGGTTTCTGAGGAAACTACTAATCAGGGCAAGATAGGGAGGAGGTAGGTTGGCCTCCCTGAGTTTGTACAGTAGGCCCTGGTGCCAGGTTGTGGAAAAGGCTTTCTCTACGTCTAGCAGCACCGCGACTGTCTTGAGGTTTTCCTGGAAGCCCAGGGCTGTCCTCTCGGCCAGGCGCAGTAGCTGTAGGGTCGAGGAGTGTCCATGACGAAAACCAAACTGGTGATCGGGTAGGAGCTGCCTTTCCTCGAAGAGAGGGGTCAGGCGGGATAGGAGCAACCGCTCAAATAGTTTTGAGACGGTTGGGAGAAGACTTATGGATCGGTAGCTAGACGGAAAGACCGGATCCTTGCCGGGCTTCAGAATGCACACCACTCTCGCCTCTTTCCAGCAAGCCGGGAAGTGGCGGAGGTGGAGGCACGCATTGAAGATCCGCGTCAAGTGGATAACGGCCCTCTTGGGAAGGTGCTGGAGCACTCGCCAACTGCAGCCCCTTTTTATAGGAAAATCGCTGCTTCTGGACGTCTCGCGGTTCTGTGAATCATCCCGAAGGTTCCAGGCGTCAGGGGAGGGGAAAGAGTCGGTACAGGGCTCGTGCCTCTTCTAATCATCCCCTCAGTTAATGACACGAGATAAATGGTTAGGTGTTGCCTGAATGCTTCCCGTTTAGTCCTACCTGCCGGTTGGTTCTATCGGGAATTCCGATGCTCGGGTGACAATATGATGGAATATATCTATGAAGTGATTTCACTAAGTTAAGGCCTTTCAGCCTAGGCTCTTTTCTCGGAGAGTTTACACACAAGAGATTTTACACATATGATTTCTCCAGCCCCTCTTGCAGTAGCACAACTTCAATTGTCAACTAATTACGAAAAGAACTCTTCTTGTTGCAGCAGAAATACATTTTCCAATGACTCGCGAGTAAGTCCCCTTATGTTGTCGCTGGAAGTTTCCGACAACGTTCTGGAGAGCTCTGAAGGGTGGAAAGTGCAGAAACTCCCAGAAGATTCTGGTTATTTACGTATCCCTGTTTCTACAACTGCCCGGTCCGTCCTCCCAAAGTTTGAGCCAAAAACATGTGCCATAGTATTCCTCTAAAGCAATCAGGAAATCCAGTACATTTATTTTACAATCTCCTAATAAATCGCAGAATAATTGAGTGTTACGTCATTTAATTGTCGAAACGATTCTACAATGTTCGATATGTAAAGCTTATCTGTCATTCTATTTTGAAACGGTTTGCTGTTTTAAATACTCGATTGTTTTCTCTCGGCCAAAGGAAAAGTGCAGTATTGCAACGCAACCAAAAACTCAAATTCCAAATTTCATAATAAAGGTATATATTGAAGCATCTGAGCACTTAAAAAATAAACAAAAAGTATTATATTTGAAAAAATGTGTGCACGGTTGTGCTCATCGGCTTGTCAGTTTTAACTTAAAACGAAAGGTCAGATTTTTGTTTTAATATATTCCAATCATACTAAAGGAAGATATCTAACAGAATCCCTCTACAAAGTGTTCCTTAAATGGGTACATAATTTTTCCCACAAAAGAGCTGTAACAATTTGGCATTAAAAATCCACACCTCTATGGTGTGTGTAACAGCAAAATTTGTCTTGATTTACCCTATAATTTAGTCCTACTCATTTGGAAGGAATTTCGTCTAAGTATATTTAAGTTATAAACCATATGAGAGGAACAAATCTTACTATAAACATGTTGGCAGACTTCTTTCAAACATGTTATTTCATATCTGTTTATGGCATAGTCACCCATTTTTTAGTTTATTACGTTTTTTCTTCCTTTGAAGTGGACATCGTTCAATTTCTGGCGATAGCTTGGAAAGGTATATGGCTATCCATGCCGGTATAGAGAGATACTCTTTTAACTTTTAACCATAACTTTAACCTTCATAAAAGAAAATGAATAATAAAAGTAATTCTGTAAACGCCTAAATAGAGAGGAAATTGAACTTTTGCAAAGTAGTTACTAGAAGCTGTATAAACACAAACGACAATCGACGAAAAATCCATTAGATTGTTACATCAGATCTTTTATAGCCTCACGGTTAATGCACTGGTAGCAGGTTTGCGTGAAATGTAAAGTGATATTAGTGCAGAATTGGTTTTCATAGTGCTCAGTTTTTAAATATACTACCTTGGATTTGCTGTATTCCTTTCCTGAAAATATGGCTGACGCAGTGTGCTGACATCAACGCTATCTTTATTGAACAAGTTTACTGTAAGATTTCAACATATAACAGTTTCAGGCATTTTAGAAAACACCGGTGCGGCAATTGCCAGTAGATTTAATATCGTTAGTAGATCATTTATGACATCCTGAGGTACTAGGATTACCAACTTTAATCAAGTATTTAATTCAGACAGTAGATCTATTATGGCTTCATTGTTAGCTGGCATGTGAAACGGTCCCCCAACCTCATGCTTCCAGAGAGCAGAACAACCTGCAGACGTTTTCTCAAGGCAAGCAGTACCTGCAGACATTTTCAAAAATATTTTTCAGCACATTCAACTGATTAACATATTTAATTCCTGCCGTAATCATCAAGCCGTTATCCAGTGTACCACAACATTTATATGCAACTTGAGCCTGAAATTTGGGGATGGTCTCATTTTTCCTTTTATCTATTTTTTTTTCACTTTTTCTTTCTTTTTATCTCATATGCATCAGAAAGCAATATAGTTTCATGGCGAGTTTTTTCACGCTGACAGATTTCCTTCAGTAAATGTTTTACGGTTATGTTTTTTCAGAACTTTGCGGAATCAGTGCGAGGTTAATCCAATGAGTTATGTTTTCAATTTTTAATTGGATATCTAATGAACTTTTCGATGGATTTTTATCATATTCCATATGAAATACAAGTCTGTTAATTAAGGCAATAAAATTTTTATTCCGATAATTATCACGCCCAATGAACAAAAATGCCTCATTCCCTAACTTTCACATTAATCCAAACCCAAATCACCCATTTCTGGTTTTTCTTTATTATTAATTTACTTCAATACATGCAGACACTCATCTACTAATCCTTTAATATTTATGAAATAACTTTAATGCGTGGTTGGTAGAAATAGTCAAGAGAGGGAAATCTGAAGTTCTGAAGTTCAGTCTTCTAGATATTTTCTTCTTCATAAATATCAATAATTAAAACATCCTTTACTATTTGTCATTTTAGATATTGCCGTGATGTTCATAGGCGGTTGGAACTAATGTTACAAAAGTGGGTGTTGAGCATTAAATACTTTCTCAACCAGTAACACACATCCGTTATTCATACTAGAGGTACACTTTTCTGCTTTACCTTTTTCTTGAATGAATAATAATTGAACAAGAAGTGCGTAAACAATATTCAAATGTTTATTCGTGGTTACAAAATCTTGTGAAAGAAAGAAACAAATACCTCCAAGAGTCTATGTTAGATGTACTAAATTTTGATAAAAGTAAAGCCAATATTTAAAAATTCTCTCGTCTTTCATGAGTATCTAGTTATATAAAATTATGAAACAAGTTCAGTCGTATAGAGGGGATGTCACAGGCTATTCACATTAAAATTAGCATAAACACCTTACTTATCATGTCAATAACTATGTATCGTAATTGAAGAAAAATAAAACAATTTTTTCATAACAAATGTTGGATACTTAGGTTGTAAATGTAGTTTCAGAGCACTGAAAGTTTGATTTATTCCACATTTCTTCTTTAAGTTATGCTCCCGTTCAAACAGACCGACAGACACACACACTCACACCCTTATCTGAAAATAGTACAGTGTGATCCACATAAACCTGAACCATTTCGATAGGTCTAACTTTTGAACCAATAATAGGGCACACATGCAACTTAGGAAGAATATAATACACAGTTGGGAGATTACACTACACTATATACATCTCAAAGAAAATTTTGGAAGTGTCCTCCACCAGCATCTATACATGTTTGCACTCGTCTCACCATATTCTCTGAAGTTTTACGGAGAACATCCTCACCAATGTTACTTATTTGGGTTCCAATGAACTGCTTGAGATCATCAATTGTCCGTGGCCTATACTTGTATACTATTTTTTAGATAAACCCACAAGAAACAATCCAGTGAGGTTAGGTCAGGGAATCTGGGGGACCACAGACCTTTTGGGATTATTCGATTATCAAAGAAACTGGTTAAAAGTTCCATGGTGTCATTAAATATATGGCACGTTGCTCCATCTTGCTGGAAATGGTCTTCTCTCAGTTCGATATCATCCAGCTGCTCCACAAATGTGTTGAAGATACCCATATGAACTGCGCTGTCTACAGTCATATCAAAGAAAACGGCGATTTTTAAGACTCTCAACTGTCAACAGTTTTCGGTGTTGTCAAATCTCCCAGAGCCACTGAGATCATTAAAGAAATTCTACATTCTACGAACTTTCAAAGGGAAATTATGACCTATTGAAGTGGTTCAGGTTTATATGGATCGCACTATATTTTGTTTTGCTGGTAAGCAAAACAAAATTTGCTGTGTGGCATGATATTTTTGCTGAAAATGTATCGTGTAACTAATGTAGGTAAATTTAGAGAAATTAAAAGGCCTAAACAACAAATAAGCAAACACTGGATAAAAGAATACCAACCTCGTGTTAGGCCTATTTAAAAAAATAATTGTATTAATCGCAGCTAGAATATAAAATGATTATAATTCGCCTTCTGATATCTTTATACTTGCCATATTATAAAGTTTTCTTGGAATCGACCATGTCACCTGAGTTAAGACTTTCTTAGCTTGCGCCTATCCAAATTTAGTTGGTGTCTTTCACTTTTAATATCGAATTGAGTGTAGTTATCTGCGAAAACTCTTGTAGTATTGATACGTATATTTTTCTAGAGCAATGGTGGCTCGACCGAGGTTATCGGTAGTCTTCCCGAATGGATCGACGCGCGTAAATGACGGGTTTAGTCTTCCGAGTAGACACCGCACCATACTTTCTTTAATTGAGTTTACCTGTAGTTTACCTATATTTTGCCACTGTAATGTGGTAATGAAATATTGTAGTATAAAGCATCGAGCTTAATTTTTAGCCATTATTTACTTCTATAGTAGAGCGACAGAAGACATATTAGTAATTTTGCTCTTGTGTCCGTTTACAGGAAATTCAATGGGTAGGAATTAGGTTGGTGCTGTACAAACAAAACACCTGACCGCGTGTAACGTTTCCACGAAGGCTAAAACCGCAAGACTGTGGTGCTGCTTATGGTTTGTCTGTATTCAACAGACGGAGAACACTCTGCTTGTGGTCTGGTTGGTCAGAACGCAAATTTCAATGTCATCCTTGTTGGGAGAGGCGACACTTTCAATCCGTATTTATGTCATTCTCCAGTGCGCAGTGCAGTTTGGAACTTCAGCGTAGCGATGCTCAACAGTTTCTGGTTAAATTCGTTTGAAATGTCCATTTATTTTGAAACATGTATTCTACATTTTACTTCTAATCATATTGACATACTGTAACTTTTAATTTGGATATTTAGTCATATTTATTGCAACTGAAAATTTTAATTAGAGGGATTATTAAGGAATTATGGTTACATTGAATTTTTAGAAAATGACATATTGGGACAGAACCGTAAAGCAAAATATAAAATGTAAGCTACATAAGAGCAGATGGGATTTAAAGTTCTTTGGCTTCTGTGGTCTATGGGTCCTGAACTTAAAAATCATTATTCGGTAGCTTTTATTATTTGAACTGTAATTATTACCTGTAACTCCTAAGGACTAAAGTAGCACATTGTGTGTGTGTGTGTGTGTGTGTGTGTGTGTGTGTGTGTGTGTGTGTGTGTGTGTGTGTGTGTGTGTGTCTGTGTGAATATCATAACTCAAAATCTACACGGATAATCACCAGACCTAAATTAAGCATACATTGAAGAACATTGCAGCAGTTGATGTCATACTGAAGGAAAAGCCCCGAATGACACTGAATGGCATTGCAGCATGCCTACAGATTTAGTTATGGGTCAGAGGTACGCCACGCAGTGCAGTGGTGGTTGCGCGGACTACCAAAAGTTCGGGAGGTCTTGCATTGAGCGTGGGGAAGATTATGTTGAAAAGTGATACATCTTTGTCCTACTTCTGCACAATAAATAATATTAAAAACTATTTAAGGTTTTCATTTGATGCACCCTCGTGTTTCTTTCAATGTCTGTTTTTAATTTGTGTCCAGTCTCATTGTACTAAGCTTCATTTCACGGAATACTAGGATTATTTAGAAGTATAATATTATGGGTAGAATATAGTAGGTACGTTTTACACATAAAATAAAAATTATTGCTATAATTACTAATGCTGCATTCTCCGCATTTCTATAATAATTAGATTAACTTAAATTTTCTACTTTTCTGTGTTGCTTTTATCACCTGAAACAAATGCTTTCACACAACAAAATATTTGCAAAATCAATCACCAAAGTAGCTTTTTTCATGAAAATGATGCTCTTCGTATTATCAAAAGTGATCCAGGGAAAGCTGTAGGATATGGCCGTCCTTTTCCATGTTAAATGTACTTTCAACTTCTGAAATACTGAAGTAATTTAAGAATTCCCTACAACTAATGACTGCTATTAAATGTTTGGGCTTATTATGGCCAGAATGCGGGGGCAAGATATTTCCTTTTTATCTTTTACGAAGCATATATTACAGCGAAAGATGAAAGTGAATTGTTTAGAAATCAAGTAGCTAAAATGCCACTGTGGTTAAAACTTCAATGATCTCTGAAATAGAAACTAGTTGTATTTACTGACCAGTAATACAGACCAGGCTGAATCTGACCAGTTTTTACTTGTATGTAATCCATTTAAAAATCCATTAAAACCGATGCCCTCGGTTATCAGAAAGAAATTATTGTCTAATTGCCGTGTAACTACGTATGTACCAAAATAGTTTCTAATTTTTAGAGTGGAGTACAGCTTTTTATAGCAAGTCTAAATAAAGGGAAGGCCAGAAGTTTAGCAGCAGTGTATGGACTAAAGTTACTATATCCCAAGAGGCACATTTGAAGTCCCTACCTGGCCACTCCACAAAACAAGCACATCATCGATTCTCAGCAGGATCAAGCCATTGAGCAGGGCTTTATATACCTTCTCTCTTATTTTTACAACTGCCATATTGGACATTGGGTACAAGTTTCATACGCAAGGAAGAAAATTAAGGGTTTCAATAGATTTTGTCTTGTAAGCCTAATACCCATTTACCTGTACATTATGCATCCTTTTTCATGGATAAAATGTGTGAGAAACTTATGTTACTACATAGCAAAGCAAGAAGGCGAATCGGGAAATATTCCAAACACAGAGATGTTTATATGAAGTTATCACACATACACGGCGAGTCCAGTGTATATATACTCTGTTCAGATGCAATCTTGTCTTCTGAACAGCATCGTGTCGCACATCATATATAATGTTACTGAATATTGTGACAAGAAATGGTAAAGAGAATTAAAATCATCCTTATTTCTATTTACATTTTCATTCAGATTCATCATTATTTAACTAATAAGAGATTGTATTTCATAAGATACCTAAAATTATACACACATAAATTTTTATCCCCTCACATTGTGATGTATTTATGATGTTTATGTTACGGCAATGACCTATTTGTATTTGTACAGACTTATCACGTTTCAGAAAGTTAGACCATATACTTCCTGACATTATTTCATAAGGAAAGATTTTCATGAATGCCAGTATTTTACTATAAGACTAAAAGAACTGATAATTATTAGTAAAAGGAAGAATTTCGAAGTTGATAATACGGACAATGACAGTGAGACATCTTTCAGTGACGGAATATTACTGATGATATGTTTGACATTACCTAAGCCTTTGCTATTTGAATAAATGACCCTTTTTTAAATTATTCCCGCTGTACAGATTGATTGCACTATAAAATTAATATTACCGTGCACAGCCTACAATTGCGATAGTCATTTAATAACAAAAGTGTAGTTGGTTTTCTATTTCCTTTTTATCGTTATGGAAATATCAGAAGAAATTGCCGTTTAGCCTCATTTACATTCTTTTAGATATTAAAATAAGTAATTGCGTGAATATATATATATATATTATGTACTTATAATCGTCTAAGTTATTTGGTATGTTTATGCACCCTTGATGCGTATAATAATTGGTTAACCTTTCACGTCAGACACACGCAGCTTCCAAGTACTTTAATTGTGTTACTATACTCCAACTTACTAATATTTCACACTCCTAAGCGACCAGATAAGAGACCATTGCAGCGCCGGTCACTCAACGCTCTGTGGAGTAATACCTCCAGAAGTTAATAATGTGTATACCTAGCTGGTTATGTGTATACTCTTATCTGCGTACAAATTGGCCAGTCTATTGGTCCATACTATTGGACGTATGTACGTCCACCTTCCATGAGGTTCAAATTTATTCTTCTCTATGCAACAGAAGGGAAAGAGAAATGAGAAACATTACTGGCAATTACAGAGATCCGTATACAAACTTCATCATTGGGCAAGAAGACGGAGAAATGAGTCATCAAAGATCAGTAACTGACCATGTAGTGTGAAACTCTTTATTGTGAAACTCTTTATTACCCAATGCCCTGTATTTACATGACGTAATTTTGTACATAATTTTGTACGAAGATACAACATAAACTCCTTGCGTTCTTTTAGGAGGATTATTGATTTGCCTCCCCATAGCAATCACACGTTTCTTTATGAAGTCGTTCGTAAGCAACCTATACATGCGTTTTATTTATTTTCATAATTTTACTTACCAAATTACTTTAAATATTATAATACTTTCAAACATTCTTTAAATAACACCAGAAAACAAATAAGCACATTGATTTTCTCTTTCGAGTGTAAATTCAAACAAATGTTGCCAGAATTAGCTCTATAATGTATATGAAATTTTCCCAACGTATTTAACACAAAATATGTGAAACTATATCCATAGCCCATATAAAAATTTGCCTCACTCTTTCGAGTACAGATGTCCTCATATCGGTTTAAACACCTAAGATAGGTGGGCAGGCTTTAAATAGTTTGGTTAGTAGCGGGATTTTTATTTTTGCTACAAATTGAAGCAGGATTGACAATATCTACTCCTTGAATGATAAAATGTATAATGTAATAATAATGATAGTTATGATACTATTAAAATACACGAGGTATTCATAATTTTCACTTGATGAGAGTATTTGGATAAATGATTAAGCATTTACCTAATACTGTCATGAAATGGATGGTGTAAGCTGCCTCACTTACATGATAACTCCTAATCCCAAAACAGCAGAATATGAATCACTTTTGAGCAAATGATTTGGATAAGGTTTTTGTGAAGATTTTCCTTATACTTATTAAATGAGTTATCAAATCGTTTAAACAAGTCGACTTTTTGCAAAATATTTTTATACATTACCTAACTTTATAGTCAAGAATAGGTCATCCTTGAAATAATTAAAGGGACAGAAAATTAAACAATTAAATGCAGTGGTACCGCTCACATTTGCCACATAAATCCAGCAAGATAGTTAGCCTCTTTGGCCTTGCTTTTCGACCTCGCAAGTTCTTCAAAAGCAAAACATTAACACGCAATTAGGTAGCGTTCGGTGGCATTAGTACAGTTGAGGCTATTACTTATAAAACCATTATGCTAAAGAATGACTTAAACACTGAAAGAGGGAGCAATAATTCAGTTGTGAGAAGCTGCTTATTTCACAAAAGTATAAGCGAGCGAAACAAATGCCGACGTGTACTGAAGCTCTATCTTGAAAGAGATTAGTGCTAAGTAAACTCTGGAGTTAACTTCTGGTAACAAGCCATGAGGTTTATTTCGCAAGCCCATGAGCTTCAAGGATCATGATCCCTACAGATTTGCCAGAGAACATCATCTTAGAAAATTGGATAGACTCAACTAACGAGCTAAAAAAGGGCGCTTAGCGAGGAGATTGGGACTCCAAATTTTTTCGCCTCCTGTTTTTGGAGCTGTCACTTTCATGTTTTCCTTGCTCCTTTCCTTCACTCTCCCAGCTTTATTTTATTTATTCTTGTTCTTCCTCGTATATCTTCTTCCAATTCGGTTTAGACCCTTGGCCTCCTTGAGTTCTTCTCAATTTAACATTAGTTATTGTTAAAAAAGATATAATTTGGCCCTAGGCCTCATCAGAGTAATGTATTATTTTCCCAACATTATACCTCTAGATATATAGCTTACTCCGTCCATCGTATTCTTATTCCTTTACTAATAAATTACGAGGTTTTCATGACACATAACGTATGTATGAATTAACTTTTTTATTAACATAAAGTGTGAATATAAATCAGGGATTTAAATAAGAGAACGGATTTTAATGAAAAATACGTCTTCTAAATAAATTTAGTTAACTCAATAAAACATGTTAAATGTATTGCTATACATTTTCAGTATTTTATATTCAATTACAGTAATTTCATAATGCAGACTACCAGTAGACTCCACTTGCAGGTAGTAATTATAGCTACAGATGAAGATGCTATAAGAAAAGCACTGCTTTAAAATACCTTTTAAATGGAATTTGGTATGGGACGCCTTTGTTTATTTTTACTCGTTTTATCGCCAGAAAACCATTCCATCACACTCCTAAAAAGTTTTCTGTTAATCTCCATGTGCCAGACCTTAAAGGTGAGGATATTTAATTAATGGACTTTGTTTGTAAATATACTTTTACACCTCAGTTTAAAAGAAAATCTCATAATTGCATTATTTTCTAGAACAGCTTACCTAAAAATCAGAATTTTAAGAGCAATCTCCAAATAACTATAGAAAGATAACAGATAGAAAATATAACATGCTACACAGCTTCTCTATTGTCACGCTGCTCGAACGGTTACCATGCATTTATCTTTGGTAATAGAAACCTCTCAGATATCGCACTGGATATTCTTGTAGAGTCTTTAGTTAACTCATGTGCATCTCGGCCGCTGCCTTTTACAAACACTTATAATCGTTTTACAACACCGTCCCTCCTTCTCCCAGACCTTTGTGCAAGGTTACCACCTTTCTCGATACGTTAGAGGTATCGTTAGAGGTTTCGTCTAAATAAACTATCTTATGTCCATTACTGTAAAACTTCCTTAGTTTTGACGATATATATATCGCCAAGCTACAGTTCTACTGCATTCCATAATAACCCTTATCTTATTCAAAGTGCGGTATTTGAAACCCAGCTCCTTTAGGAGGCCGCACAAAGTGCAGTTTCCATAAGGAAAATCACAAATGTCTTGCAAATGTGTAACCAATTCGTCTAAGGTGGGCGCTCTCACTTTTGCATAGAATCTAAAAATTTCTCGGCGAATTGAATCGCATGTGAAATTATCTACTTTAGAGAAACGTTTCCTTTTGTTTTCACACTTGATCAGCGTCTTTGGTATTCCTTTCGTTCACCACATTTCTTACTGTATTTATCATCAAGTTCATTGTACGACCCCTTACCAAGATTATTTGTCAGAACATATTTATATGTGTTGAAAACAAGCGCTTGAATTTGCCGAGAAACAGTTCCCGTTATAACTTTGCTCTTTGATACTTTTCAAGTAACATAACTCGGCCCAGTTATTCACACTATTGTCATCACTTTGATTATTTTCACTTGACTAAAAGTAATCTACTACTTCTACCACTGCATTTCCCTCCCACGGTCTCCACATCGTGACACAACGAATTTCTGCAGGTAATGAAACAGATCAATTGGAAGTTGGAACTTTGGCAACTGAGACTCCACGTGGAGTAGACATGCGACTGTCACTTCGAGAAAATCAGCATTGCCATTGGTCATCAGCGACAGTGTTCCATTTCTGAAGTGTGGAGATAGATTTATGACGGCCATTAGTGGGCGGGAGAGTGAGTTCCCTTTGAGGGGCAAACTGCACTCGCGTTCACTAGACAGACTCCTAGAGTGAGAGGAGAACTGCTGCGCTTCTCGGATCTGTGCTAAACACCAATAAACGCATCACTTCAGCCAATGGAATTCGCAGGGATCACACATGACACATAGATGTTTACTTCAAGTGCAGTAACGCACTGCACGTGCGTTATCTGAGAGGTACCTGTTACCAAAGATAAACTCATTTATTTGCAAAGTTATGTATTTCAAGAAGCTAATCAATAGCACTTGAATTTCCCTTTCCTCTGTTACATTAAAAATTTTAATCACACTACTGTGTAAACTCAAAAGAGAAAATCATTATACTGTTGTAATACTTAGGCCCATAACCTAAGTGTCTAGTATTGGTGAATCTTTGCATTAGTCTACTTTAAAACATATATTTATGTACATGTCTCGGCAAACTTGTGAGACTGCCCATCTGAACTTAAGTTTTTAACAAATAATAATGTTGCTACAATCTTTGAAAGTGGATTACCTTATCCTAGAGCGATAATTTTAAGATCTGTACTGTGTTCACAAAACATATATACACTATTCTTCAGCTCACATGTTTGATTTTGAATTTAACTAAAAGGGAATAGCATCAGAAACTTTATCCTGTAAAGTGTTTAGATGAAGTCTTTCAAAAAGCCAGCTGTAACATCATAAAACCAGCGAACGTTAAACTGAACAGCAAAGCGTAATACACTTTAGCGGGAAACGCAGGTGTGTTTATACCAAAAGGCAATTTGTGATGGTGAGAGTGGTAGGCCTGCCTCTGTAACACGCACGCTCTCAGTTTCAATTTGGTGTTGACGTCACGCAGATGTTGGTGCTCATTTGTTGCAGTAATTCTGCGTCTCCTCTTCGGTTGTCTTGTGTTTTCCATCCCGTTTCCACTTAACTTGTGCGTGACCCATTGCCGCTTAATTGTGGACGTTGGGTTTGACCTCAGTAAGTTTCCCACAGAATGTTAGTAGCGCTACCCCAAAAAGTTTGCCAAACATTTGGAACTAAATAGACACACTTCACTTCTCACAGCTTCTTCTCTGTAACATCTGCCAACATTAGTAAACCTTATGTAGCAGAGTATTCTGCTTGGTACAGCTCACCACAGAATTTATTCGTTGTTCTTGCAACAACTAAACGTGATATACGATATATTATTCTAATCGATGTTATCACAAATAATTACGCCAGGAAAAAATTATGCGAACTTCTTATCAAAGAATGAGAGGAAGTTGTGGAGAACTAACCAGACATGATCACTGGCTTTTAGATAATCATTTTGTTCAATGTCAGCGAAATTGCAACGATCAATTTACTCTGAAATGGCTTAAATAAACAGTGAAATTAATTTATAAATATTTTGGTAATATTTTGGTTCATATAGTAATAATGAACTGACATTTTCTCATAAGTGACAAAATAAACCAAATACTTTCAATAAATACTAATCCAAACTTTTTATACAGTTCTTGAAGTGAAATAAAATATTTTATACCAAAGGATTTTAAACTATTAGATCGAAATTCATTTTAATATTCTCACTGATTTCCTGATAGATATATTCAAAGTTTAAAAAATGCACCTTGATAAAAGTTTACTTTGAAGAAATGTGATGCTTATATTGAGCTTGTGCTGTTTGTTAGTATGAAAGTGCTTCACAAAGCTATATACTCCATTAACAGCTTTATATGGATTACGTAAATGGAACTGATTATTGAAAATTGGCAGCGCTTTCACAAGGTAGGACAAGATTATGAAAATAGCTGAAACAGCAGTACAAGTCAAGTCATCCTGTTCTCTGGGCTTAAATTGGAATACACCTGCACTCTAAGGTTAATAAGAAAGTGTAATCTTAGAAGAATGGCTCTTTGATTTTGGCTACTCAAACTTAGCTATATAAGTTAGGAATGGCCAATGACTTGTTCATGGTCCCTTATAACTTTATATCACGTCTAACGTAGGCCGCACATCTATTCCAATCTACGTCACCCCCTCTATTTCGTTTTGTTGGTGTATCTATTAGCAAAGCTATTTCTTAGTCATTTCTCAATTACTTATGTATATTTATTAGAGAAAATTTTGCATTCCATATAAAAATTCAATATAAATGTTTCGCCAAGAATCGAGTCTTTGTCGCTTGACAAATATTGCGTTTCATCCTTAATTTTGGAATTCAAATTTCACCATAAATTCACATTTTGGAAGGAAGGCGAACATAAAATTATAATGGTGTGCATGTGTGTAAGAAGAGTAAAGGCAAATATGCACTTATAGAGAGAGACTAAACGTGAAATAAGAATAGTAGAACTACAAAAGGAAAGGTGATTAAGGACCAAACTTCGTATTTAAGTTCTGCATTATTTAAAGATGTGCCATGTAAGTGTGCAACAACATCTTGTAATATTCAAAGCTCAAAATTTTAGTAGCACTTATCACATCCAAAATAACCTATGTTATTGGTTTTTGTTATAGGTGCGTATTACCTTCCTTGCCGTACACTTAGAGAATAGTTCACTACACTTAGAAATCAATACGCAGATTTCATTCGGAATATATGCTCTGAAGCCTTCTGAACAAAAAGAAATCAGTTTTACAAACAAATGGCAACTCTAACTTCAATTTCTATCATCAATGTGATAAGAAGAGCTGTGTATTTTTGTGAGATAAGTATTATTTCATTTGTCACAGTTTGTCACTTCTTAAAGAGCAACACACAATGAAAAGTACTTTAGAGGATACTCGCAGAAAATTCAAGACAGACTTTCCATTTGTGATGAAAGTAAAAACTGTTAACCATTTTTTTTGAAATTATAAATGTTTGAAAAATATTTAATATGTGGTTTAATTTGTGGTTGGAGATTTTTCTCAAAAATCTTCGCAAGGTATCTCGGAAAAAACAAACTTAAATACCATGTTTACTATTCAACCGACCTTTTATTTTTGAGTGTACACGCATATACTCACAGTACAACACAAGGGCTACTTATATCTTTTTTGGATCCAGGAAGTTCAAAATCTCTATTTCCAGCAAATCTCAGTATGGGGTTTAGGTGTCATAATAGAATATTATGCAACGGGACTATAATAGTAGTAATTAAAACTCGAGTATTATTATTAACCAAGCGAGCGAGGCGACGTTAATAATTATGATACGAGCGTTTAATTACCATTACCTATAGTCAAGTTTCATACGACTGTATATGCTCGATCATGTATGTAAATTAAAGGTTTCATTTCAGAGTATTCATTTCTGGTTTGAGTGATATGCTACAATCATACTCATTTATCTAAAGTGACACTTAATATGTAGTACTCAGGTGTATAAATATTGATTACTTCCCTACAAATAGCTGCTAAAGTGTGGTATAGGTTAAATTAAAACAAAGTATGGACAAAGTGGAACAAACTAAAATAACTGAAATATCATTTGCAATAAATGCTAATGATAATATGAAAAGAACTGACCTTATTTCAGATGTACGTTATTCATTGTAGAATTAGTGAAATGAATTTGCGGTAATGAGCTTTGTTTTATAGTTGAAGTTGATAGTGAATTGATGTTAATTTGTATGATTTCTTTTTTCCACTGATACCTTTTAATATTCTCCAATCTATGAATTGTGAATACAAGGGATGTCCGTAAAATAAGGTCTCCAGTTTTATTTAATATAGAAAAAATGTTTATTGTCAATGAAAGTTACATCGATGGAAAGGCAAAACTTCCAGCTATTTTTAACGTAATAACCATTGCGATCGATGCACTTTTGCATGCGCTGTACAGTTTTTGTATACCCCTGTCATAGCACTCTCTCGCCAAGTTCCGCAGGTAGCGCTCAACCTCGTTTTTCACATCATCGTCGGTCTAGAAATGTGTTCCACCCAGGTGCGACTTCAACTCAGGGAACAGATGATAATCACTAGGTGATAAGTCTCAGCTGTAGGGGGCATGGGTGAGGATGTCCCATCCGAACTGGACCAGGAGATCAGCCTCGCACACACCTTGCGATAATGCAAATATTCGGTCAAAATCTTGTCAATCGTAGTCTTACTGACCTAAGGGATAAGTTCACACAACTCGTGAACTGTCACACGCCGATCTTTAAGCATTTTTCGCTCCACTTTTGCAATTGTCCCGGCTGAAATCGAAGGTCAACCAGAGAGCTGTACGTCATGGACGTCTGTACGTCCGTCTTTGAACTCTCAGACCCACTTGCGCACATTTTTGACTGCCATACACTGTGGCCCATAGACAGAGCATAACTGACGATGAATTTTTCAGGGGGATAGTGCCTTTGGCACTCAAAAAAAAAAAAAAAAAAAAAAAAAAAACGTATCACTGCATGCAACTCGCACTTGGCGGCGGAAGTGATAGGAAGCTCCATCGCAAACGGCTGCCCAGCCAAGACTAATGGTTTCCACGGGATCGTTGTGGTGTGGATCTGAAGGGCTGAAACCAAGCTACACGGTCACGTGTTGCCGGATCTTGCGTAATAGCGTTTCTCACGACTCCAGCGCCTTGGAAACCTTATTTTACGGACACGCCTCGTAGAATTTCTCCTACTTCCTTCTTGAATTTTGTGCCACCAAGTTACTGGAAACATAGAGTGCTCTTTGGCGTAATTTCTGGGGGTGTAAGTCACAGTTACCAGTGTCAGATATTTTGACCATTTTTATCTAAACTGGTTCTAGTACCGTTGTCGATCGAATCGAGAGTAATCGATACTTGCACTTTCACAATGTTACGTGGCCACTTCTGATTTTCGAATACCAATACTTTAATGAACAGGTGTGCTTTAATGAGGCCCATAAAAGTACTGCTTACGGTCGTACAGATAATAAAGTTTGGCATGGTCGAACACAAAAAGATAGAAAAGGAAAAGGATCTGAGAGTTAGAGGAAATATGCATTTAAAAATCCTTATGTTTTATATAAATTGGGGAAAGTGAAACAGCATGGCGCATTAAAGCTGGGTTAAACAGGGAGTTGCTCTGAACAGTTGACTGAAAATATATATGTCAAGCAGGAAAGCTAAAATATTGAAGCCTTAGTAATATGACTAAATGAGAACATCACCATTTGGCGCAACCTCAGTTTATATGTTACCAAAACTGTTAGCACAGCGGTAACTTACTTCTCAGATTAATGCGTGAATACGTCTGTAGCGCTATGGAGCGCAAGTTATTGGGAATAAAATAGAATATATAACCTCCAGCGTTGCACTGTCACGAATGACATTAACAAGAGACGTAGCGCTAAGAGTTAAGAAATGGGAAGGTCACATCGCGAGATTGAAGGACGACAGATTGACCTACAGTGTAAGGATGTGGAAACCGCGTTTGGAAAACGCCAAAGAGGAAGACCACGACAGAGATGGGCGGACTTCTAACAGCACAAGAAGAACAGCAATGGTCTACAGCAGCTTGAGGCAGAAGGAAGCGGAAATCTATTGGTGTAAGAAGACGAGTGCAAGCGTAGGAGTAGGTGAGTGTGTGAGTGCAAGTGAATAAGAGCGAATAAAAACAAATTTGAGGAGGAATGTGTGCTGCTCATTGCTCTTGTTTCTGGATTTAGGATTCATTTTATCCTGATGGAAGTCATATTTATATCTTTACTGTTTCTGATGCAGAAGAATAATAGAATTTAGAAAACAACCAACTCTTAAAAGAATATAAAAACGTAGTATAGCTTTCGCTGCTGTTAGGAGTTGATCCGGTGTTACCTGGGATGTCCGCAACCCTAAAGCGGTGTCTTCGGTGTATTTATCGCCAAGCCCTCAGTGGTAACTTCAGCGCTTTCTTATATATTCCCGGGTCAAGTTAGAAATGTTCTAAGGAATGTCGAAACCATGGCTCTCGGATCGCCTCAATGAAAGCTTCCAAGACCGATAGCGGCACAAATTAGTGTTTGTAGTTGAACGATGATTATTGCGTTTTGCGAGCGTGCAATTACAAGAGGCATATAGGATGAGTGACTCACAGCTATTCCCTCTGCGACAGGTATTCGCAGCCGCTGTGAAAATACTGAAGATCACCAACTCAGGATAGCATATATGTAGAATATTCTATACATAGTTTTTGATTTCCTTCTATACACATTATATATGAATTTGGTACAATAACTTTGAAATGGTCACAAATGAACCTTTTATCCCGATATATTTGCAGAGGATTGGAAAAGAATCATGCATTAAGGGCACATTAGGTTATTCTCACGGCAGGCTCTCTTCTCCAAGTTTATAACTGTATGCTTTTTTGTGCATTTTATATCCTCCAACGTAAAGTCTTATAGGACGGTGAATGGAATGGGCGAAATGATGCTCAAATGAGTTCGGGGTCCATGGAGCTTAGATTTACCCGACATTCGTCTATCAGGATAAGGGAAAACCCCGGAAAAACCTTATTCCGGTAACTCACGCTGACCGAGATTCGAACTCGGGACCTCTTGAACGTGAGGCAGACATGCTACCGAGGCGGGCTAACTGTATGCTTAAATAGTGCTTCTCCAACGCAAAAGTACTATGTTCATATTTCAAAATATCATAGAAGTTCCTTGTGTCTATTACGTTTAATATGTAGCATAACTTTGCTATTGTCTAGTAGAATGTTTTTGCATTTAATATGTTTAGCTAGAAATCACTTTAAAGGTGTTTACACTTATAGGTAAACCAAATGTTGGATTTCCATTGTTTGTGTTTGCATATGCCCTGAAGGTGTTATCAATATAAGGTTGAAACTTTGCTGTGCTGTGTATTTTGCTTATTGAAAAGTGATGAAATAGCTGAAGCTAGAAAACAAAGCTTATGTAATTCTGGTTGATCATTTCTTGCCATATGGATACACAAGTTATTAAACGAGTACTGCGTTGAAAATATGGTTTGGGAATTCAGTTTCTGAGACTGTATACACACATGGACGCACACATAAACGCGGGGTAAGAGAAACAAAGTTGGTTTAAAATGTCTGCTCATTTTATGCATTTTATTATTTAATTTCTTATTTGCGTCCTCTTAAATTAAGTTTCACATTCTTTTTCATGGACAACAAAATATTAATTACTGTCGTTGTGTAAATCCTTATTAAATTCTAGAACATCACAGTATCACTTCTTATTTAGTTTAGTATTTAGTTCATATTTATTTAATTTAGTTGTACATATAACCTGATAATAGAGACAAAATATGCTTTCTTAAACAACATAACACAGAAATTGTACATTGGATATGCGAATTTACGTACAATTTGAAGGTGATCAGAAATTTATTGTTGCAAGAAAACAAAACAAATTGGTAACTGTTGGTAGGACCACAGATTTCTTCCAATCATGTTGCATCATCTGAAGTATGTTGACACCAGAAAAGCTTGCGTTATGGAAAGGCGCAGAAAAACGAGAGGAAAAAATATTTACTGCTTATGTACAGTTTAACTAGTTATAGATTTTCTATTGAGCACAGATAGTGTGAAATATTTGGAAACATGTACATATGTTGAAGATTAATTTGATTTAGATAATCTCTTAACTGATAAGATGGTGATCTGGTCTTTGGCGCATTGCAATAAATGTTCAGCAAAGGATATCCATATTATCCGTTTAAAACTGACACCCTGCTTTGAAATACCACACTCGTGCATATCTGGAGAGTACCAATATGATGGATCCTACGAAAGTAAGCATTTGATGCTTTTATACCATCTGTCAAGTCTTATTTGTCCCTCTAACATCCATTTCCATTTGCAGGAGATAAGGAAATAAATCTTCAAGCACATTCTACTGGCAAGCCAAATACACTGCTGGTGGTTAGCGTAACACATTTAGCCAGTTTCGACGACGAACGAGATGGTAGCTCGTGATTATCCTCCTAATTGCCATTATCATGTTGTTCTTGTCCGTCAGTGTAGTTAGCAACGATCTCCGTTATGTCTCCTGGATTCAACGTCAACGGTGCGGAAGTGAATATCGAGACACATACAAAGCTGTTCCGTTCCTCACAATCGATAAACGCTTAGAATTAAATAAAAGCCGTGTCTTCTTCTCCGTACCAATCCTGGAATTATTGGTTTGTACAATCTTGGTAGACTGTACAGTTGAAGCACCATTGTTAAGTACTCGTGTGTGCCTGCAATTAAAACGTGTTATCCTTAACCCCTTTATATACTAAAATACTAGAGCCATAATTAGCGAAAAATGCGCAGACTCTCTCAAAAACATTATATTTCTAGGTTTTAAAATTACGTTTTTCAAAATATATTTCAAACAATAACATAATCACTTAAGGAAATTTGTCTGAATATTTCCTACAAGAAAGCTTTCAATTGCTATACTAATAAAATAGGAAATACGGTGCACGCAACACTTAAGACTGCTATAAATCGCTGTTTTGTTAAGTATTAATGATTTTATTCACAGTTACTTTTTGATACAATAGTATGAAACAATCCTTCAACCCTTTTATTTTTTACGTCGCTCTCAGACTTTCAGGTCTGATATACGCCTAAATTTGCAGCCATTTCCCACATTTAACTAGTTTAAATGCACCCATATGTATAACTTGTTAATCTTGCAGTTTCCCACAAATGTTTTCATAATATTATGAGCTGCTTCTCTTCTAAAACTGAAGCATATTTTACGTTTCAAGCATATATTTTTAACAGGTGTTGACAAATAAATATAATTTTGTAACTTCCTTAATTTTTAAATGGTTTCATACGTTTAATTCTTTATTTTATAATTTAAATTGAGGGTTTATATTCTTAGATTTGTAAAACTGTAGGAAGCGTACATATGACAGCTTCATCCTCTCTAAGCGTTTGTTTAACATTAGAACAAGATTGATAGTAAGTACGTTTTAATCCATTTTAGTGCTCCAAGTGTAAACAAATCAACGCATCCTTTACTCATGAGTAAAGGATCACATGCAAATAGCTCTGAGGGCACATGCTGCAGTATGAAATTAAAGCTGAAGGTGTACAGTATAGTTTGGAGTTAAAATAATTGTTTAATTTCTTTAAAATGTTGATCTATTATAATATCTGCTTATATTCATTTCTATCGCATTGACGTACCTTCAGAAGCTAATGAGATCTAAAAAATAAACATGATAAGTTAAATTTGTGTGTAATTTTCTGTAAGTTGTGAAAGAAGAGAATCTAATAGGTTGTAAATTCTTTTAAAATTTAAAATGAAAGCTATAAAGAAACTGAAACAGATGAAACATTGGAAATGCACTTAATATAAAAACGTTCTTCTTCTATTCAGTTATAAAGCTGTACACAGAATATATGAATTTTTACATTAATTTCTTCCAATGTTGTTAAGTAAGCTCTAGAAATTTTAAAAAATATGACTAAATTTAGGAACTCAGAAACGAATATCGAATCCATGGCTGGTTACGTCCAAAACGGACACAAAAGGAATCAAAACAGTGAGCTTAGAAAGGCAAAACGTAAACTTTCTTCCGGAGACGGTGCCGCCCACTTAGTTATATTTTATGACTAAACTATTTCTAAGCTTGAAATAGCCTCTCTAACCTATATAACACAAAACCAATTCACTCAGTACTATTACTACAAAATAATTGTTTAAAATTGTACCAAAGTATAAACATATAACATTGCAGAATAGGTACTTTAACTTCGCAGTCAGTGTGCAGTAAAATGCTTAATTTGAAATGAACAAGCATGTTTAAGAACTAAAACGCAATGTAATATATAATTTATGGGAGAACTTAAAATTTAATTATATCAGAGAATTTAAAATGTTTATGAGGAATTAAATTTCCATCTCTGAACAGGAAAAGTATCATTTGTTCATTCTTCAACAGTTGTAATTAACTTTCTCAGCCCCACGAACCTGGAAAAGAAAAAT
This sequence comes from Mantis religiosa, assembly GCA_030765055.1. NCBI lineage: Eukaryota > Metazoa > Arthropoda > Insecta > Mantodea > Mantidae > Mantis > Mantis religiosa. Next base: position 77,210,656 of record CM060949.1, on the reverse strand, counting down.
AACTCATCACTCAGGAATTACAGATGCACCTACTTATCTAGAGTTGCAGGAGAAACTTCCAGATTTCTTAAAGCTCGTCACCAAAGGTGAGAAATTCATCTGCATCCACCTTAATCCCAAATAATCCTGCTTCAAGATGGTGCCACAAAGTGGTGCATCATCATAGCATCTTCAAACACAATCATTGTGCATAAAATCTCGCTTCAAGATGATTTTCACAACGTGGGCTATTTAGAACACGATCGTCGTCTACAGTTCATTCCAATAAAATTTCGCTTCAAGACGACTTCCCAGCCTGGGGCTTCTAGATCATCCACTCGGAGATCATCTCATCATAATCCTTCTAAAATAACTGCTACATGTATCAGAGTGAAGAGTGTAATATGAAATGTTAAATTTGTTCTAATTCACAAGCTCTCTAAATACGGTTGATATGCTCTAACAATTTTAAAGGTATTAATTGAAGAAAACTGCCGTCTGCATCATTAAATTATGTTTTTACATATTAGGGAGTTCTGCAAGATCCAGCCTGTGGCTTAATGGGTAAAAAGAAGAAAGGAGTGGAATGCACATGTATCCAGGATGTCTGACGAAATAAAGATAAAAATAGTGATACATAGTTATCCGGAAGAAATAAGTAGTCTAGGACGACCGGGAAAGAGATGGAAAGAAGGTTTGATTCAGTCAAATAACAGGTGATACAAATGACGTAAAGAGAAGAAGAAGATGTTGAATCCAGCCTCTTTAGTTTCCTATAAGACTTTCACAAAATAAGATAACAGAAGAATTGTCAAATTGCAAAAATCATAGACCAATCAAAACTTTGGTCCAGGAGGTGTGTTCCGGTTCTGCTCATGTCAATACAAGCTAACCAAATATAAAGGAAAAGATTAACTTCAATGCGTATTAGATCTGGTCACTCAAGAGAAGTTAAATAAATTTCATGTAATCCCAGATTAACTTTGATTTGCTCAAAACAAATACACTACCTTACTATTTTGAAAAAAGGCATTTAGTTTTAAGCTGATTGACATAATGAAGTACGTAAATACGTAGAAATATTGCTTGAGATAGAAGCTTCAACGATCAGTTTTTATTTTTTCCCCCTTTTTAATTTTACGTCCTCCAACGTTAAGTTATTTCACAAGGTGAATGAAATGGATGAAATAATACTCAAGTGCATCCAGGGTCCATGGAGCTTACAGCTACCCGACTTTGTCTTTAAGGACAAGGGAGAAACCCGGAAAAACCTTATCCAGGTAACTCACCCTGACCGAGATTCGAACTCCGGACCACTTGGACGTGAGGCAGACACGCTACCATCTACGCTACCGAGGTGGGCTTCCGGTCACTTAAGTCAAGTTCAACTTAAGCTTCAACGATCAGTGGTTTCAATAGCGTACAATGAAGTTATTAGGTTTAATTTGCTGGAATTAATTATTATTACTCTTTTAAAACCTGTACAATTTACTTCTGTATAAAACTACTGTTTTTACTAATATTTGGCCTCTGAGGTAAAATGATGCACAAAGGTTGGATATTATACATTAAAACTACATATATAAAAATGCAACTCTTAATTTCACTAAGAGTAAAATAATACAAAGTTTAAAATTAGCTCACAAACGCATCTTTCCAGCAAGAGACTCCTTGGGCCCAACAGTCCTTGTCTGGTCCTTAAATATCAGCCTTGTGTATTGTACTATAGGCTGTGTACACTAGTTTACCTTGCATTTTTTCTTTCACTCTTCCCCTTCCATTTTCTCTCCTTCCCAAGTTCATCTCTCTTTGGCTATCGTAGTCAACCTAAGCCAAAGTTGCTGCTCACTTTTCCTGCCGAAGTTTCTCTAGCCAATAAATCCTTAACAATCAATTTGTAGATACATCTATTACGAACCTATGTCGTAACGTATCCTCCCCATCTGAACTTTAGCTACAAAAATTAGAAGTTCATTGAATGAAGTCTGTGGGCAAAGTTGCATTTGAATGCAACGAATTGCTTCAAAGAACCTGTATAAAAACTTAATTTAAAACGTGTACTTCATTGAATTTGAAGAAAAGAAAATGACTTAATTTATTAGGGTTTCTATACCTTAGATTCTGTCAAATAATATTTATATACTTATTTTACTGGACAGAAAAATTCCAAAGTGATGTAATATATGAAAAAGTTGGAAATATTTACCGATGCCTCTTTAAGGACATAAAATTGAGTGGTACAGTAAATATAAGATACCTAAATAATTTCTTGACTTAATTTATCCCCAACAATACAGGTAGGTATATATAAATGAATATTGGGATTTTAACCCTTTATAATATTTTTTACATTCAACTTACAGTTATAAATGATATGTCAAATGAAAAGCAACTTAAATAGTTTTACCAAGAACCTTATACATGTTTAATATGACTACCTTTGTCACATAGCACACATCAAGTCTATAGCCAAGTTCTCCCCAAAAGTTGATAAGTGTGTATTCAGTAATTGTAGCAACAGCTGCTTCAATCTGGTTTCCTAATTCAGGGAGGTCAGCTGGTAGCGGAGACACGTACACACGATCCTTGATGAAGCCCCAAAGGTAAAAATCGCATGGCGTTAGGCCAGGAGAACGTGGAGGCCATGCCTACCAAGCCCTGTCGTTGGGGCCCTTGCGGTCTATCCAGCGCTCGGGTATAGTGACGTTCAACCAATCGCGTACTTCGTTATGCCAGTGAGGTGGCGCACTATCTTGCTGGAACATAAAGTTCTCTGACTAATTTTCTTCCAACTGAGGGAAGAGCCATTGCTCTAGTGTATCAAGGTAAGGAGTGCCAGTTACAGTAGCTTCAGCAAAAAAGAAAGGCAAATAAACTTTTTGCAGTAATACGGCATTAGAAACATTCATTTTAGGGGAATCTCGTTGCATTTGTACCATCTCGTGAGGATTTTATGAATGGTCGATTCATCACTGAAGATAACACGATCCATAAAATCGTCATCGTCATGACACAACATGTCTCTGGCGAAGTTGGCACGTACTCTGTGGTCTGTCGGCTTTAGAGACTTTAATAACTGTAAACGGTAAGGACGTAGCCTTAAGCGTTTTCTTACAGCTTTCTAAACCGTCGATACAGGAACTTTTAATTCACGACTATTCTTCTGGGCTGATTTCTTTGGGCTACGAATGAACGACTCTCTCACTCGCTCAACAGTCTCTTCACTTACTCTTGGTCGATTCGTGCTCTTCCCTTTACAAATGCAGCCGGTAACTTCAAACTGATTATACCAATTACGAATGTTATTATCACTAGGAGGATTACAACCGAACTTAATGCGGAACGCACGTTGCACTGTAACTACAAATGCGGTCTTTGCAAACTGCAAAACACAAAACGCTTTCGGTTTACTAGTCGCCATCTTTGCTACTACCGCTGTCTAGCGAATTGCGGCAGAGACATTGCACACACATGCGCACTGGTGCCAACAAACAAAACTGTTCGAGTTGCTTTTTCATTTGAAATATCATTTATAACTGTAAGTTTAATGTAATAAATATTATAAAGAGTTAAAACCCAGATATTCATTTATACACACTGTATATAAAGGTAAACGCACCTTTTGCGTTACCATCGTAATGAACCTCATGCAGTACATGTTTTCTTATGTTGATGTGCTAATAATAAATAGCAAAACTTTCCATATAGATTAACATCACCGAAGATAACAGACAGTAACCGAAATTAGCTTTACTTTTTGTTTTAGACATAGGCGGATTCAAGCTCTTTAGCATCGTAAAACTGCAAATTTCTTGCAAACTTTACCAAGTAAACAAGACATTAATATAAAGTACCAAATGGCCTCATTTAGAATAGCTTATGGAATTAAGAGCAAAGCTACCTGATAATTGTAGCGTATTTCTGGAGTTTTCTTACTAACGCCCGTAGCGCCTCTCATTAACGCAGAATTTCTATTCATCCTTGAACCCTTCGACCTACACTAACGATGGAGCGTTCCATGCGTAACAACACTGAACCTGTTAAATCCGCCATGGATTGAGTACTCCCTATCTGGGAATTAAGAGAATACTAATTGTTTTGACCCTTATCAAAATAAGCAAAGGTTAATTTCATCGGGTGAATGAAACTTATGAAAAGCTATGCTTTGTTTCACGTCGTTAGGTCCTTTAATTTCTGTGCACACCGGCTGAAGGAAGAGGTAGAAGAAGAAGATAATTAAATGTGACTTAAGTTTTATATTTCATTTTAATTTTCGAGAGCATAGCCTTGGTGATAAATGGGCGTTCCCTAAGGTAAATGGGGCTAATTCCACTTCTGGCCATTTTTCTTTATAAAATAGTGCGGCGTATCCACCTGCACGGAGAAGTGGATTTTCTGTAGGGACGCAACCGGCGTTACTTAAGGGTGCCATTCTTAACTTTCAGCTGACGAAGGACGACAAGGAACCTACCGTAATAATTTTATGCAAATCATCTCGTAGCATAAGAGCACAAAACGGTCCCCGAAGGAGGAGGATTCCTAAAGTAAGAGGATCTCTCAAAGGAAAATGTAATAAAGTTATATCAGGCTACCGTTATGTTTAATATTGGACTAAAGTTACTAAAAGTACGTAAGTTTCTTTTATATCACCTCACAAAAACCTTTTTAAGAGTTACGGTATTGAGAAAACTGGACACCATATTCAATAAGAGTAACCTTCATATTACTATACTTTTTTAGCATTTGTTTTGTATAGAAGTAAGACGTGGTGTCGTAAAGTTTTAATTATCACCCTTTAAGGAATGTGATGAGAGTTTGTGTTGATATGTGCTTGTTAACTATTCTCTACTTAGTCACCATCCAGATCTACACATTTTTCCCAGCGTTTTTTGACCTTCAGAATACCTTGATTGTAGAAGACTGCACAATTCGCTTTAAACCACTCTTCTACTTCATTATTGAGGTCATTTGTGTTGTCAAATCGGTGACCAGACAATGTACTCTTCATTTCCGGGAACAAGAAAAAGTCACTTGGTGCGAGATCGGGCGAATACGGCGGATGTTGTAAGGTCTCAAAGCCACATTCCCTTGTTTTATCAACTGCAACTTGAGATGAATGAGCTGCTGCATTGTCAGCCAGAAGACGAACAGCTTTGGGGAGCATACCACGTCGTTTGTTAATCTGACCTGCTCGTAACTTATCCAGAAGATTGCAGTAATATCGGCCAGTGATGGTTTGACCCTTGGCAAGATAATCTGTAAGAATGAATCCATGACAGTCCCAGAAAACTTAAAGCATGACTTTCCCAGCAGTCTTTTACACCTTTGCCCTTTTGGGAATGTGCGAATCGGCATGTTTCCATTCTATGCTCATGGTGTTTGTCTCTAGATCACACTGATAGATCCAGGATTCATCCATGGTTATCACACGATCAAAAAAGTCATCTTCAGCCTGTTCCAACAGCATCAACATCTGTCTTGAAAGGTCACGCCGTGTTTGCTTTTGGGAAGCGGTTAGCAAACGTTGAACCCACCGTGCAGACACCTTAGACATGTGCAGTTCGACATGAATAATTTTCCACATACTACCATAGATAAGATCTGTCTCATTCATGATCATTTTGATGGTTGCTCGACTGTCTTCCAGTATTAAACACTCTACTTTCTTCACTGTGACAGCATCAACTGTCAATGACGGTCTACCAGCTCTTGGCACATCTGTCAGGGACATGTGACCAGTTTGAAAATTCCTTTTGCATCTCACAATAGTGCCATGCAATGGACAATCGTTTCCATAAACAGCTGTCATTTCATCCTGGATTTCCCGGGCAGTTTTGCCCTTCAAATGCAGGAACTTTGTCACACTACGAGCCTCAATTTTCTCCATCTTACACCTCAGTCGCTTCTGACACTCACTGAAGAAAAAAGTATTCAAATCACTGAAACTACCAACATTATGACACTGAAAAGTTTACATCACTTTAGGATAGGAACCACCGGGATTATAATTAAATTTTTAGGCGCCACCTCGCAGCTTAGTTTTGAAAATATGAACACATACACAATCCTAGCATTGTATAAAATATCAGCTGTAGAAAAATCAGTTCAGGCCTTTCTTAATTTGTTTCATTTTATACGTAAAATTATACGATTTTCACCTTGTACCACGGAAGAAATATGTTTCCTCGATATATTTGTAACAATTTCAACGATATAACTCCTCTGATAGCAAAATTTGTCTTGGTTTTGCCAAATACATTTGGAGTATCTCAAGTAAGTTTTAGTACCACAGTAGTTTACTATGTATTTAATCACTTAGCGTTGTAATGTTCAATTGATAATATCACTGGTTTATGTTAAAAGCTCTACATCTAGTGCCATTTTTCCAAACAAAAGAAACATTTATGACATGCTTTACAGAACCAAACATTTAAAGTATTCGAAAGAAAGGAAATGCCATACAATCCGTCTTATCACTTGAACTCTCTCTGGTTTTCAAAGCGCATTCCTACCGAAATCATTTCTAGATGCACCCCGCTTTCGCTGAGGTACGTGATCTGAGTTCAGATGGCTCTGCCGTCGTCCAATCCACACGACCTAGTGACAATGTTTTTCCTTCTTTTGTCTCCTCCCACCCACCGTACGGCGAGGAAAGAGGCTGTGGCCTGACAATTTTTCACTTGCTAAAACCATTTAAGTCGTACTGCTGGGTCCTTAATCCACCTTAATATGGTCGTAAACTCAGCCGCGCCCATTTTCTAGTCTACCGCCCAATTGCTTTCTGGAGTCCTCTTAGCGCTCAAGAACCTTTATCAATCCCTTAAGTTTTTCTCTCCTTGTTCTCCTTTCTTTATTGTGGATGAGTGTTCACACTGCCCATTAGCTATACTTAGTTAGGGAAATATGTTTCATTGCAGCAAGGAGGTGTGCGAAAACAGCCATGAAACAACGAGATATTAAATTCTTTTTGTTTAGACGGACAATCTAGACACTCCACGGTATTGAAAACATACCATTTCGTTTCCTTTACAAAAATATCCTAGATTGGAAAGCAATAATGGGATTGTTTAAATAATTCCACTGATTTGCAAAACATTTTACTTACCTTCTGTGACAGTTATAAATGCTATACTTTAATCCCTTAACAGTATAAAATATATAGCAGCGAATGGTAAAACGTGTTCCATTTTTTCTCTGAATTGTCAATCTTCAGCAAACTCACTAGGTATTATTAATTTGAATATTATGTTTTGTGAACAAGTAGGCGTGCTCTGATTATGAAATGTACATTCTACTTTGAACAAACTTTAGCACTCAAGTAGTCCATAAAGGTAATAACAAAACATGCCTATGATGAAATGATTTTGAGCATTCAAGATTCCGGGTTATTTCTCCTTTAGTACTAGAAATACTTTCCCCAAAATCATTACAATAAATAATTATGATATTATCAGCAATGTTTATAGAAGCATAGGATAAACTAAATACTGTTTTTAGCTTCGTAAATGTCAGAAACTTAATTTTAGAAAGGTCTGAAAATTTTGTGGGTATTTTGGAGTAAAAGAAGTATTAAGATCATAAGAAATACAACAATGAAATAATATATTTATTTTAATATTCAAAAGCCTAATTTCAAACCGTATCACAGTTTGGATAAAATAGTATATTTAACTACGAGTGTTTATGCATAGATAGACCTAAATTGCAAAAAATTGACACCAAATATAAGTTTAAGATAAACAGCTTATTTGAAGTTCTGAGACATTTGAGCTACTCTTTGAGGAAAGAATGATTGCCATAAAAAGGTATTAAGAACAAAGTGGAGGTGATAGTTCCGTAAGATTTATTGTATAAATCACATTAGGAACATATGTAAAGTTCCAAGCAAGCAGTGGTAATGTTTGAAGCCCAATCTAATGAAGCTTGTGAAATCCCAAAGATCCTTTTAAGTAGACAGCGAGAGAACGTAGGAATACAGGCAGATCCGTGATGAGTTTTCAGTTCATTCCTAAACTTCCTAGACCTATTCAATGCTGCCTGCTTTATAGATCCGAATATTATAAATTGAAACTGCACACGAAAACCTACATTATCATTTACAGCTAATTGGCAGTTAAGTTTAGCAGCTGTACTTCATAATTTCCCCATGAGAAACGGAACATTTGCTTTTATGTTTCTCAGCAGGAAGCACATCAAATAATGAAGATGTTTCCAATCCGGCCATGGAGTACAGTAAATCATTCATGTAAGCCCACATTTCTCCTTTACAGATTGTTATAAAAATTGTGAGCGTATGAGAGGCATGACCAAATTGAGTTTGTCATCTATGGCACTTAACTACAAGAGTAGTTAGAATGAGATCTCGAGGTAAAGGTAAATTAAATAACGAAAGGTACTCTTTGCAGCTCAACCCGCGCTTTGAACTTTTGTCCATATTCCGGGAGGAACGGATGAGGCAGAGACGCGTAGAGTGCCAGAAGGTGCTTGCGGTAACTCGCCCTAAGCTCCAGAGAGCTGTAGAGCGTCGGTCAGAGGAAGACAGCTTCCAGAGTTGTAACGTATTTCAGCCGGGAGCGAGGCCTGCAGTGCGTGTGACGTTATCAAGAGCCGTGGAGCACCAAGTTGCCTATATAAATGGCGCTGTAAGTACAGAATGTGAGGATTTAGTGAGGTGTAGCACACTGGATAACAACAATGTAGCTACCAGTAACTAATGGAACTGTTAAGTTTACAATTGTGACATTTATTGAAGGACAAATATACACACAAAGACTTGGCTGATTTTTACAAGAATGTTTCCCAAACGATATTTCCGAGGTTTTATTCACTTGTCGCATGGACATTGGGTATGTTTGCCTCAAGTCCAATCCCCGAAGCACCATGTCTGTTCACAATTTAACATGCTGCATTTGCAAATTTCCTAGACATTAGGTCCTGACGTTGATAAACTAGTTACAGAAAAACGAAACAGAAAGTGTCGGTAGATGTCCACGTAATTCTTTTCTGAGTTGGTCTCCTCAAATTTGCAGAGAAACTTTCTTTATATTATATTTTATTTTATTTAGTTTATAACATGCCTGATCTTCACATAAACTACGAACTGAAGTTTTATATATCTTCTCATAGCACAGAGCCAAAATGTAATTGTTTATAAACTGTGACCAGCTGTGTAATTAAAGCAGTCAGCATTGATATTATAAGATCCAAGATGTAAGTTGTACATATTATTAATATCCGATACGTTTCCTGTCTTTCCTACGCGGTCGGAACCCCAACACATCAATTTCCTTCCTTTTCGTCATCAGAAATCAGCGCGGTGATGTCACACGCTAACCTGTCTTTCGTTCGGGGCATAGTTAGTGGTTAGAGCTGACAGAGCTGACGTCACACCGCCACTACCGGTCTTCCCCTGGTCTAGGTTTCCCCTCCAGTGGAAACCGCAAAGCAAGACTCGGCAGTGTTTTAATTGACTATTCTTTGGCGGAGCCGAGAAATTCCAAGCGCAAAAGAGAGAAAGAGAGGGAAAGAGATGTAAAGAAATGGGACAGGAGAAGCAGTCGTAACAGTAGAATTTCATTCTAACCTCCGCTTAGGAGAGCAGGTAAAACCAGCGAAGTTCCCGCTCATACTGGGCGGACCAAGGATCGAATCTGGAACCTGCCGAATATTAACCTCACAAGTTACCTCTGAGCCATCTCGCTCGGTAGAGATTTTTAAGATGTTCCACACAAAATGTTGATATTGAAATTTTACCGGAAATCTGTTTAAGACCCCCAAACTTTAGAAGTATTTTAGGAAAGTGGTTCGCCTAAGGGCAAGCTTGTGTATGTTTTTATAGTTTTTCTATATCTAAGTATCATTTTGTCAAAATAACAAGTTGATTAAAATGCTTGCCTTAAAATTTACAACTTAAGTTTTTCAAAAAATTTACGAAAGTTATTTTGAAAAACGTTGTAGTTTTCATCATTTAATACCTTCAAGTATATAAGAAAATTTACTGGAGAACAATTTGAAAGTGCTTTGTACTATTTTGATCCATCCGAATCGTACACCACTTTTGAAATCATGTTAATGAGGACCATCCGCCAGCAGAAAACAACGGATCGCTACATTTTTCGGAATTATGAAGTTAATGTATAAACATTTATAGTAACATTTCATTAACTAGTGTAAAAAGTATTGAGTATGAAGTTTAATACGTTTATGCTTTTTTAACACACCCAGTTCTAGGTACTTCAATAAATTTTTCCATGGAAAAATATTTATAATAAATTAGTAGGAACTGCAACTACAAAAATATATGTTCTCTTATTCATGTTAAGCATTTCTGAAAATATATGACTAAGTAATGTTACTATTGTTCATTAAAATTCTTTAGTTTTAACCTCAAAGTAGTACTAATTGGAGCTGAAATTGAAAAATGATAAGATTTCTTGCGTTTAAGGCAGGACGGATTCGCAGTAGAGCTGCTTACTCCGAAATTAAATTTAAATTAAAACTTTCTCTATATAATAGTTTTCATAAAATAAACACAAGTTATGACCAAAGAAGGGAGAAGACCTTTGAAATAATTTAGTGTACATTTTACGCTAATGTAAATTGAACACAGCAATAAAGTATGAGAAATAATATGATACACAAGGGCACAGTGAATTTTTGTATTATATGCATTGGATTTTTAATCACAGAAATTGAAATATTCACCCATAGGGTATATGACATGCACACATAGCAGAAAATTTTTTTCACGCACAACTGAATCCAAAATGCAGCCTTTAACTGGCTGATACATTGGTGAATAGGCAGTAAGGTACGCTTTGCCTTAAAATAGTCATCTTGAAGGAATCTACTTAATTAATTACATAAAAAGACGCTTAAATATATTACAAAACTTTTTCATAAAATTGTGCAACAGTAATGCTAACAAATCGAAACACTCAGGAATACCCGCAAGACCAGTAAATATCTACATACACTTTAAACTGCGTTAGAAAATTTGAAACATTGGCTAAGTGGTCAGCATATAATAGACAAGAAACTTAGATGTAAGGGAAACTATCTTAGGAGATTATGCGTGGTTAAACATACCCAATGTTAAATTACAACCATGTTGTTACTTTAATTTGTATCAAATTTTAAATGAGACATACTGGAGCGAAATCCTTGGAAAGAATTGCAAACGAATAAATGAATAAGTAATGGCCATTTATTTATTTTTGTAGTTACAAACAATTTCCTTCAGGAATTCAGTTAGTTTTCGCAAGCTTTCCCAAAGACTCGTATATTACTATAATTATAGGACATTAATGCCACATACCAGAAATAATAAAGGATATTTAATAAGTATAATGATAATGCTAGGGTATAAACAAGAAATGAATTTTCTACCCCACAAAATAATTAAATTTGCGTGTATGCCCTTATTACTTGATCTTTTTTCTTCTTTTGGCTTCAACTTAATAGTTTCGTAAGCGGTTTTTGCAGTCCCAAAAGTGCCTTTATGAAGCGTCTTTGTTCTTGTTCTTTTTAGTGATATATGGCATTAATAAAATTACAGTTTTAATTTAATCTTTGTTAGAATGTACATTTTTTGGTATGAACCCTAGGAACTCCAGAGCACTCCTCTTTACGCGTATAAATTAAAATCCCACAATTTATAACTTCTGCACTTCTATCCAGTTTTACTAACTGGAGACTTGCCCGCCTCGGTAGTGTGGTGGTAGCGTGTCTGCATCACGATCAAGAGGTCCCGAGTTTGAATCTCGGTCAGGGTGAGTACCTGGATAAGGTTTTACCGGGGTTTTCCCTTATCCTGAAAGACGAATGTCGGGTAACCCTAAGCTCCATGGACCCTGGACGCATTGAGCATCATTTCACCCATTTCATTCTTCGTCCGATATGACTAAATGGTGGAGGCCGCAAATTACCCAAAAAAAGAAAAAATGGAGACTTAATATTTCGGAATATTAAATATTAATTTTACCGCAACGAGGATATTTGAAACAGTATAGGTTTAAATAAACTTGTTATATTTACACTTCTAAATTTGCACAAGATCTTAGTTATTTGAATACATAGCTGCTATTTATATTCCTCAGTAGAGCATTAAACAAAAAATTATTAAATTTACACTTTTCATTTCCATATTATCTTTAGGTGGTTTACCCCCATTTTTACCATAGAAATAATTAAAAATTTTCATTCTGGTTCTATCATTTAAACGCTCTACAGACGGCTAGTGTGGAAGAGATGATCAATTCCATCAATTTACCTAAAATAAAAGCATAGTGGTTTAACTATGAAGCCTAAGTCTCCACAATAGCTGCGTGTCTCATAGCATATGAGAACCCCTAGTGGTCTACCGGGAAACGTACGAGTCAGTTGGAAAATCTAATGTCATGGCGACATGTTGGCCATAGTAGCTCAGTGGTTTAGAGCAACTGCTCGGAGAACAGGGGATCCGTGGTTCACATCCCGGTGGATTTGAATTTTTCAGTGTGGCTCTGCTCATTCGAACCTTAGTTTACCATACTAAGTAAAATTAAACCTTGTAAATTACGTGTGGTTTCGTTGGAAGTGGTGGCCCTGCAATATATAATTAAGGCTCATGCTAATACAAACTGAAACTAAAAGTCGCCTTATGAAGGAGATAGAAAAACAAACTTAATAAACCAATGCACTGTTGAATATTGGGAGAAGCTCTCTGAAATAAATAAACATGCTCGGTTATATAAATGAAGGAAGGACGGTGAAGGACGCTTCCCTAACTACAATCTAGCAATATATGTTTGGCTAGATCTCCCAAGGCATTAGGGATAAAGTCTGAAAGTGTTAAGTAACAAAACGAAGAAAAGCATATTGGTAAGTAAGTAACAACTCCAGAGGTGATTGCCAACCAGGGAATACCACAAAAAATAATCGACTGGAGTGGGTGCTCGAGGTGAACCGAACTCAGGACTTCCTGAATGTGAATTTGTGAGCTCAATGCATTACAGCAGAGCCACTCACTTGATTGTTTACAAGTACAAAGAAATTAAATGTAATATGCATTTTAAGCAACACATTTTAAAGACCATACACACACTGGAAATACCTATTAGTCGGAATACAAGCGTTTAACAGTAGTATTTCAATTTACTTTTATAAATAAAGTCACAAATGATTGAATGTATTTTACGAAAGTTGCTGGAATATTTGCAAAATAGGAGTAAAAAGTAGTCGTATAGCTGTTCACCAATATACCTGGGTACATATCGAGAGCTCCCCAAACAAACAAAGTGGCCATTTACAGAAGTATTTGCACATGACCATTGCTGTAATATCCTTTCTTTTTTGTTCATTTATTAAGCTTGCGCTTTATACAACGGAATTTCATTTAAACCAAATTGGGTTAAGGGTTTTATGTTCAAAGCTGCTAATAAACTGTGGTGCTTTTTCAAACAATTGCTGCAATGGAAAGGTAGATTTAGAGTGAAAAACTGGATGCCATAACGGGAATTTGAACCACGGTTCCTTAGATTTCCGTCCTGCTGCTCTGAACAGCTGAGTTAGTATGGAAATATGCTGAAAAATCGATAAATTCTGCGCTTGTATCCGTAACGCCTTGAATTGCTATTAATTCATATTCGCAATTAATAATGTTAGCAATGTCTTTGGTATTTGAAATTGTATTCAGTTACTTAATAAACAGATATTTTAAAAGCAATATTTAAATGTTTTACCATAACGAAATGTGGCGTCTAATAACAGAACAACCATAGCTCAAAATTAAAGATCCGAAACAGCAAAACATGTAGCCATTTACCCCATAGGTGTAGGTGATCAGTGATTAGACACTGCTTATCGATTTTAAGGCCGCGGGTTCGAACCTGGTCTAAAGCTATGGTTTTTAGTGCGCTTAAAAGCAACAGCTCCATGTCAATATAACTAACTATTGGCATATAAAAGAACCTAACCAGAGGGAATCCTGGCAAACCTACTGGATACTGAGAGCGTCCTGACATTAGTAAATAAAATATTTATTTATTTGCTTGTTTATTTATTTATTTATTATTTGTTTATATGTTTGTTTATTTGCTTTTATGTTTATTTATTTATTTTTTATCTATTATATATTATTTAAAATTTATTATTTATAATTTATTACTTATTATTATTCATTTATTACTTATTTATTTATAGTTATTTATTTTCATGTCTCACATGGAAAGAAATAAACAAATGCATCCAGTTCTGATTGTATACATTTAATTAAATTGACTTTGTAACCTGCAACGAAAATTATCATGTTTCCAAACAAATCAAATAGAATGTGATTACACTTATCAGCTTATAATGAATATACAGGAATATTTCTTCATTTTGTTTGGCTAAATCTAGAATTTTATAACCCATTAGTAATATTTATTCAACGTGAGTCAACTTTTTTTTCACCACAGGATCTACATTAATTTATTAATCCAAGGTACGAGAATGTTCCAAATTAACTGCTTCATCACTCATAGAGATGATGTTTTGTTGCGAATAATGATATATATAGTCAAAGTTAATTCACTGCAAGAATCATAAATAAACATCGAATATGGCTTTCTGTAAGGTCAGCAATTTTACTGCACGTTACAATTGAGAAATTATTTTAGGAATCTCCAACATTGCAACTAAATTTCAAACATATAGTTTAAATTTCATCAATAACGATTATTTTGTTATAGTTAAAAATTATTCGTGAATACTTCTCTCAAAGTTCCTGCATTATGTAATATAGGAGTCATGTTACTCGAAGTTTGACGAAACAGTTTTAACACAACTTCATCCAACCGTTAATTGTTAACTTCTCTAAATTCATGACCCTTTATCTTTATGTCAAATTGAGATATAAGATAAAAATTTTGGCCGTTAATCTAACCACTCAGAAACGTCAATATTTCATCAAGCTTATTGTTACGTACTTGCCAGCCTACTACGAATATCACTCATGTGAACTTGACCAAATACCTATCACTAACAAACTCTGTTATACGTGAATACTATGAAACCAGAGTTTTCACTTTCTGGAAGTAAAGTATTAATATTTGGGAATATATAAACAATTTTATAGTATATAATTGCAAAATATTTTCATCATACCCTCATATCAGAGCATTTCTATGGCAAATGGTAGCCCACGTGAACTTCATGATGTTATAAAGTATTGTGACTTTGTGGGTTCTTAGGATTAAAGGTCCAATTTGCAGAAATTCAAAATGTTTTATTTCCGTAGAAATACACTCTGGTCAACCCTTACAGTAATAGAATTACGTCACATACACAAATACAGCCTTCACGTTCGTCTGCCACAACCACAAACAGAGTTCACTTTCGAAACACAGCTGCATGAGTCAAATCACAACTGACTCTCAGCGAGTCGCGGCTTCCTTTTTATACGTCCATCCATGTTTCTAGGCATTTCTGTAATGTTCTGTAAGAATCAATACAGCACTAGACGAAACACGACTCTTCTAGTCATCTAACTTTATCTGTTTCGGCAAGCCTTTTATCTCCGCGCTGGCCACACGCTATTGCAATAATGGCTCGCGACAGTACATAAAACTGCACAAGTATAAATACCTAAAATTCTTTTATTCAAGGACCTTTTCACCCATTTTATCGCGGTTATCACAAGCGCTAATGTTGACACTTGACATTATTAAATGCAGATCTTCGTTAGAGTAATAATTTAAAACTTATCAGTTAGGAACAACGTGTACAGAGTGCTATGTTCATCAATTATAATTCGTAAATTTTCTTAACACCCACTTACGCGTAAGAATAATAATTTTATTTTCAAAGCATAATTTTTTATAATTATTTCCCTATATCTTTTTATAGTAATATGTATGAACATATTTTTGGTTAAACTGGATCTCTTCCTTACCGAAATAAATATATCTGACTAACAATATTAGCTTTGTTTCCGGTTTCCTGTTAGCAAGCTAAAAATTGATAGATTGCTTCAAACTGATGATTATTTTACATACTTTGTACTATACTTGTGTACGATTATATAACAATATGCCTATGAAGTATTCTCTGTTTAGCTTTCATTGCTTTTAAAAATGATATGTTAAATAAACACAGTTGGTGTCATCTGAATATTTTATACTATTGCAGGCAAGTCATTTGAACCGTATTTCAAAACTGTTCATAACCCCATGGCAATAAATATTTGAGCCTTTCGTTGTTTAAAAGAAGGGCAGCACCGTCGAGAGCCTAGACCCTCGATTCCCGTCTGGGTTGGATCCTTGGTAACCGCAAAGTGAGAGTGGACACTAAGGCGCTGTGGCTGGCTTTCTCCGCGTTCTCCGGTTTCCACCGTCATCATTCCATGAATTGCCGCATGATCCATCTTTCATATCATTCATTTCACCCACTTACTATCATCCACTTCTCTCGCTCTCATCCCAGGCGTTGGGCTGGCCCCTCAACTCTGGTTCCTATATCAGGCTCAGTGCTTCGGCACACTCGCCCCGACTTTCCTGGCTAGTGGAATCTGTGTCCCGTAACACCGGTATTGGTGATGTAAGGGAGGGAAAAAATCTTTAAAAGAAACTGTAGAAGGTAGCTTTAAAATAAATTCTCTCGAACTTTGCTGCAGGAAATCATTTTGATATTTAAATATGTTTATCAAAATTGTGAAAAGCATATCTAAGTGGTACTAAAATAATTCTGGGATATGACTCTTTGCCAATAGTTTTTCAGGAGATTTAGTTCTGAAAGGACACACATTTGACTTTGCAACATTACCTATTGAGTTATCTAGACACAAATACTCGTAACCTTATCTCTATATGCTCGTATGAATAACGACAAAATAAAACCGGTGCCCAATTTATGGTAACTTTGCTCCTCTAATCTACGAAAATGTGTGACTTTTTCCCTTAAAAGCTGTGTAACATTCACCTATATCTACAATAAACCTAATTACATAATTTCTGGAATTCGACACAGCCGTTTACAGTTAGTTCAAATACCTTTATCTGTACAAAGTTATTTAGTGTTTACTGGTGACAAACTCAAATGTATCTGGAAGAAATACTGCGCTATATTCTGCTCAAATATTTTGACCTATATGTGTTATATCATAGTCATAAGTATGTATGATTGTCCTTTGTTTCACCGAAACTCCCTTGTTTTAAGTTGCCAAATCGCTTGAAATATGGTATCTTAGCCATTTGAAACTTGCAGTTAATTTCCGGCCTAATAATTGTGTTTATAGTGAAGCATGAATTATTTAAATCAGTTAAAATGTTCAAAGACTAAAACACCTACATACTCAAACACTTCTTTGTATTATACACACAAGATCGTGTGCATTTACTTTGCAAGTAAATTGTAATTTGAAAAATAAAGAAATATTGTATATAATTTTATTAAAATTAAAAGTGTACATAAACCCTTCATATATGATAAAAAGGGAATATGTGCATAGTAACTTTATGTTGCCTCCTTGTAATTCCTCATGTAACTGTCATTAGATAATATTGCGACTTTTTTTTTTCTTTTTGCCTTTTCCTTTCTTCTTCTTTGTTGTGAATAAGCATTGTGACTTTGTGGGTTCGTGAAATCAGAAGTCCAGGTTACAAACACTACAAATTGCTGTTTATTTCCGTAGAGACACACTTCGGTCAATCTGACAATAGGAGAATTACGTCACATAAACAATACAACTTGCAAGGTCATCGACCACTAACAAATTTCACACAGCTGTTCACGCACACGAGTCCAATTAACAACTATCCCCCAATGGCGGGCGGCGGCTCCTTTTATATATTACTAACTATTCCAGAAATTCGTGGAATGTTCTCAAACAATCTGGACGGCGTTATAAGAAAGACGAACTCTCCAGAAATCCCTGTCCTTCCCCCACCTTTTCGGCAAGTTTTAATCTCCGCAGTGCACTGTCCTTCTCTTTGAACTTATCGGCTGCGCCGCCACGCTTCAACAATGCGTTCGCGAAAGTATTATTCTATATCCTAACATTTACTCCACATTCGCTCATACCTGAAGTGAAATTCAAAACATAAGTTCTCCACAATATGAAATATCGGAGCCAAACACCTTAGTCAGCTGACCATGGGTTGAAACCGAAAGGCCTATGTGGTGTAGGCATTGAGCTCAACCGCTTCCCACCGTTGAAGTTGCAACAGACACTTGCACACAGGTGCCAATTATTGTATTGATTTTTTGTTGTTGCAATTGACGTCCTCAGGACGATAAATTAGGTGAGTGAAGTGATGCTCAGCTGCGTCCAGGGTCCATGGAGTTACCCGACATTCTTCTTTCAGGATAAGGAAAAACTCCGGAAAAAACCCTTATCCAGATAATTCACCCCAACCGAAATTCGAACTTGAGACCTCTTGAACGTGAGACAGACATGCTACCATCTACGCTACCGAGGCGGGCATATATATTGATTGAATTCTATAGTAGCATTATCTACTACTTTTAATATTTATTGTTTTTCTTGATGTTTATACCCGTTAATGATAATATTAAGAGCAACAAGAGGGCGATTCTTCTAAGAACTGTGACACTAGTCGTACTGGTGCTGTCAGGGTAATCCATCCTTCTCAGAGACTGCCGCGGTGCGCTAGAGAGCAAATGTGCCAGCAGAAGGTAACTGGGTGTAATTTCCCTGGGGATTAAAAATTACGGTGGCTGCTGTAGGATGGGATGCCGAAGGAAAAGGTAGGAACCGTTCATTAAGGTCCAGGCGGCAGTAACGTCACCAGCAGGCAGCTTGTTTCCGTCCGGCGCAGCCACGGCTCATTAACACGGCCGTCCACCATATGCTCACTTCCTTCTGTATTGTTTGCTAAAGACACTGACTCTGCCTATTGCTGCCTCAAAATTCGTTATTAGTCTTCAAAATCTTGGGATATTCTTTGCTATATTTTGAAATAAAGCTAGGAATAAATGTTCTTGGTTAAAGCATTTCCTCGAAGATATCTGCACTTTATCTCAGTGTTAGCAAAGTATTGATTCAATTAAAAGAAATTGGTGTCGCATTTTACCCGAAATGCATGTACTGAGGACTCCCAAAACAAAAGAAGCAACTTATACTTTTATGCCTATATAAGAACGCACAAAAACGAAAAGTGGATAAAATACCAAATCTGGTATTTCATTTCTCCTTCTTCTGTGTATATAACTAGAAGATTTTTAAAGAAATGCTGCACCACAAACTATAGAATAGAAAAGTATTCGAAATTTTGTTTTCCTCAAACTTCGTGCTAATGATTTTGTTTGCTATGACACAGATTTTAATGTGTCAATTGCCAGAGCGATATTGGTTTTGTTCATTTGTGATTCATATTGAGGTATTTAAAATGATAAGAGTTTTGTTTTGAATTGGTATGGGTTATAGATGGCCATGGCTGAAAAGAGTAGGTCACAAACAGGTGAAGATGAATGTTACTGTCCAATCTAGATAAATGGTAAATATGATAAATTAAAAAGAAGGATAAAATTATAAAAGAAAAATGCTTTTAGGATTTTATATTTGGAAAATCCGAAAATTGTGTATTTCAAAATTAATGTATTGGTCACAGGAAAATGTGATGTAGGCTCGAATAATTAGTTACTATGGTGATAAGGGTAAAAATCAATAAATGGAAAAGGGAAGTGAGTGTCTTTTGCTATGGAACCAAACAGCGAGCAGATGCGACTGCAGAATGCTGCATATTGAGCAATTATTGGGTTGCAAACCTGAGAATTAAAACAGTTAAAAGTATTAATCAACGTGAGTAAAAGCTTCGATATAGTGAAAGTTAGATGTCCGAACATTAATGTATTTTACATCGTGATTTCAAAGTGAACGAACGCGTGTGTAGACGTGCTGCATACCTACAAAAGTCTGGTTTATAATCAGAGAAGTTAAATTGTATTAATCATTAATGAAACGGAAAAAAATATTGTTTTACATTTGTATAATAGTATTGAGTATTCTCTTAAAGAGAATTTTTTTCAACTTTTTGATTTCCCTAGCATTAAGTTCCAAAATCCAAGTATCCTATAGTACGACGGAGATAAGATTTCATGCAAACCCGAGCTACAAATAACGTCACAACTTGGTGCATCATAACATCTACATCATTTCATGAGCACCAAATGGAATCCTGCTACAAATAACCGCCGAACTCGGGGCTTCGAAGTAGTCAACGTGCCGCTTATCATCGTCGCCATCGCACATCTATTACAGTTATTGATAATTTAAAATAAGTTCATGACAAATAAACACATATCTTGAATTTGTAGAGCTTTCACCTGAAGTGAATTATTTTGCACAATTTGTAAACCATAAGAGACAAAATTAGTAGCTACATAAAACACGTATATTTCTTTAAAGCATATAAATTATGCTTGAGATATTCGTCTGGAGTTAACAGTTTCTGCGGTACGTCTTGTATTTGTTTAACTTTTCATAAACTTAAACTTTTCTCAAAGGGAAAACTGTTATCCATTTCCTTATACTTTAGTTTCTTATCGTATAAATCCTTCTGTAAAGAGAACATAATTTCAAAATAATAACATATCGATACTCCTCGAATAGCTATTACTATCAGTTTAGTTTATCGAATTCCAGGAATAATTACAATTAAATGTATACTGGAGGATTACTGCAACTGGAGGATTACTGCATTAACAAGGAATATATAGAGCAATAAGCTTTGTAAAAATGCAGAGTGGGGAATGTGAGGTGAGCGTTACATATAAAACCTTAATATTTCCTACTCTGCACGTAGGATTAAATAAATAGCCAAATATTCTAAATTAAGATCCCTATAGAAATATACATTTTATGTCTTTGATTGAAAAGCAAAATTTTCTCTTGACTTGCTTCAAAGTTTGAGGCTCAATGTGGTATACGTTCTTTCAAGAAGTTTTATTTTCCAAAATATGGGAGGGTAGCAAAAATTTGAAGAAGAATGTGAAAGAATCACACGCTCATTAGAAAGACTTTAACTTTGCGAATTTCTGTCTAGCTCTTGTCAGTCATAGGTGCGCTTTGCAGTTGAGATACGTAATGCTAATGTTATAATAATTTTAGTCTATATAGGTGAGACTGAAACAATTATTAATAATTTTAAATTAAATGAGTATACATTAAACGTTATATAACAGATTCTTTAATCGACTTCATGGGAAGCAAAGTCCCACGAATTACGGATTCAATTCAAAATGACGGAAATGTCTTTCAAATAACAAGAGGTGTCATTCAAATGGCTAATTGCGTAAGCTCTTTTATGAGTTTCATATTTATATAGTTTATAACAGTAAGTTTCGTCTTTAAGCCAATTAAAATAGCCTTACCAAACCTTTTAATTTATGTTAATATATGCTTATTAAGTGAAATGAGAGCTCTCTGCCCGTGAGAAGAAGCAATCGTCTTAAAGTTTATAAATAAGCAAAATATCACTATCTAATACGACGGAGCAGAGAAATAGAAATCCTCCAAGGTGAAAATTTAATTTTCCTTAATACCAATTAAAATACTATATTGGCTTATGCCAAAAAATTGGAATTAGATATTATTTGGGAACAGAACCATTAGAGGGATAGTCATAGCATTCTAATCTACTTACAAAAAGCATTTGAAATGAGTTTTATTTGGAGGGAGGATTTAAGGTTAGCGTGCTAAGCTGTCGTATTTCTAAATAAGCTACAATGGTTTTAGCCAAAATTACATTTAAGTCGGTTTTCGAGCTTTTAGCGCTGAGCCACTGGTTTAATGCTCGGTGCGTTGAAAAACTCATTGTAACGCTAGCTTTTTGCTCTCTTCTGATGTCACCGCTGCTGCTTCTTTTATTCCTGTGTACGTTCTGAACGCAGAGCACAAGGTCAATCGCTCCAAAGTAAATGATCGAAAACTGAACTAAGTATAATTATTAATCAAATATTTCAATTCTCTGCTCATCACACAGATTATCTAACCTTTTAAACTAATCCGTACCTTCGAACCAGAGAAGTATACTTTATTTATTGCTCCACAATATTATTGCTCTGTTTTATTAGAGGATCGAATAGTATCCTTACAATGGTCTGAATTTATCTCATGCTGAGTAATATGAGCTGTAATTGGTTGTATATGGTTGTTGAAAACATTAAAGAACTGCTTTATCTACGGTCTCACTTTTAAAATAAGATACGTGAAGGTATCAATCAAGGATAGGAAGGGAAGCTCGTTGCCATGGTAACGTAAAAAAAGGTTGCCAGATTGTTACACTGATTGTTACTCCTCAGGTCAGCTATCGCTGGTTGTATGCGGGAAACAGGGTTTGCTTGAGTATTCAGCTGCGCTGTGTATTGTTAACCTACTTTGTTAAAACACAATTAAAATACGTTTTCATGGAAGCAAGACGTAGTGGCGGTAGGATTAGAGGTGGACCGAGGACTCCTGATCCAAGGCAAAGATCAGCTTACTGTCGGGGTGTTACTTTGCGTAGTCAAGCTAGAGAACTGCTCTGTTCTCTTAGGGAATTCTTCCAAACAGAAGATGAGTTTGATCCTTATTAATGAACAGCTTATTCCTTTTATCCAAAAGCGTCAGTCCCATATCACTAGATATGCTAGCGTGTAAAGGAATTCCTGTGGTTTAAAATTCCGGCATATCAGCGATGTTGTTATGAACATGTCAATTAACAAAGTCGTTAATAATAGTATATTGCCATGCAAACACTTAATACGAAAGGAGAAAATGTTTGAAAAAACGAGCCGCTTGCACAAGGAGTTTTCAATTCTCGAGATTCCATTATGTGTGTTGCACATTATTTTTTGCATACCGTGTACTTATATCAATCTGCATTTTGGAAATTAATTAATCTTTCACACTGGCCGTGTGTAGGCTAAATTGTGGAAACGTAGAGTCAGACTGAAAAATTCAATGCCATAACCGGGATTTGAACCACGGATCTTCTGGTTTCCGTCCAGCCGCACTACCATTGTGCTACTATGGCCAACGTGCCGATATGACATTAAATTCTCCAACTGACTCGTATTTTTCCCGGTAAACCACTTAGGAGTTCTCTCTATGAGCACCAGAAGATCCGTGGTTCAAATCCCGGCTATGGCATTGAATTTTTCAGTCTGACTCTACGTTTCCACAATCTGCATTTTAATAGTTATGACGTTAGCTAAAATATTAATAAATATAATTAAAGATAAATGCTAGACTTTAGAATGTGCATCGCCTATATATGTGTTTCTATGGAGAAACACTTACCGCACTAGTGCGGGAATGTCAACTTAAAATGCATAGCATCAATAACGGTAAGTATGAAATATCAGTTACATAGTGCAAAAATTATTTAAAAGACCTCAACGCAGTGAATGTGTGAACAACTTATTTGATTTTAAGTAGGCTAATACAGATTAACTGTGCATATTTTTGTTGAGGAGAAGTAACTCGAACCCTTGTTGGTGCTTCGAGTGTTAAGAGGATAAACAAAGGCGATCTGCTGGGCGACATTTTAGTACCCACGTGGAGAAACAGATGACCATCACGTATCTTCTTTTAAAAATCAGACTGTAGCTAGAACCTTGTCATTTAGGTAATCACGCTTAAGCGATTGAGGGAATAAATTTGTCGACATACGCATAGTCCACTGTTCTGCGTGATAGAAAACAAAATAACTCAACGGTTGTGAATTAATTTTTGCCAGTAAATTCCAATATTCATTATTTATACTCGAAAATGTTTTCTAAAGAATAAAGTATCTACTTATGTTTTTCCCTTTATTTGTACATCATAATTATGAAAAATAAGTTTATGCATGGTTTAACTGAAAATATAATCAGATAACATACTTCTTCTTTCCTCTTACGAAACGCTCCATACAAATTATATACTCTATATTTAAATGTAAAAGTGGAACTAAATACTGCGTTGTAACATGCTGTGAATTTCAGTGTCCTTATTAATCTTTACCCATTATTATATTCCTCCGCTTTGTACCAGGTTGAGTCGTAAACTTTGCACTTTTGCTCGTTCAAAGTTGGAGTGGATCGTTTGTTCCCGTCCCAGGGTTGCTCATTTTGGACCGCTATAATCTGCTGACCGTCACAGCAGTTTAGGCAGGTAATTAAGGAGCTATACCCTAGAAAGAACGTTAGGAAACCTGCAAACAAGAATCTATTGCATAAGGATGGTTACAGCTTTACTTTAACATGCAAAAATTAAGTTCAGCATCATTTATCGAAACCTTATATTTCCCAATTCACATCTATTAATGACCAATTGGTGTAGGAGTTGTTTAATAATTACACATTGAATTTTCTCTGCCACATGCACAGTATGTTAAACATTAATCTTTGCTAAATAAAATCTGCACATCACGTATTTTGTTGACAACGGAACAATATATACGTCAAATTTATCATTGTTTTCAATCTCGCTTCACCATCATCCTTCAGTATTACACTTTGAAATATTCTTTACAGGGTATATGCAGATATGGGGACTAGGATAGTTGATTTATAAATTTAATGGAGGTTAATAATGAACTATTGAAATGTGTTTTCAACTGATTTCGGTTGAAATATTAAATTACGTATGAATCATATTCACTCGAAATGTAGCTATTAAGTTTTTAGAGATTAAAATTAAGTACCTAATAATAATGTAAAACTATATTACTGTGAGTCGCTAAAATACTATACTGAAGCTATGCTGGTGGTGACCGTTAAATCTAAACAACCGACCTCGGTCTTGAAGCTCCATGACCGCTATGAATGCCGATAATTAAACAGTATAATCATTTCTGTAACATTGTAAAACTCGACGAAAAAGGAGACAATTTTCTAAATTTCTGCTCCTTTATCAACGTAAGTCAGCCCACATGACCTCCTCTAACAAGGATGTCACATAATTGCCAACTCTTAAATATCTAATCGTACTCTGAACAGAATGTTAATCTGCGACAGCAGAATCATAAGATTTTTTCTTTGGTAATTGAAGAATGCTATCAACGTGCTTAGCTTTGCCTATGATAGCTGTACATAACTGAATTTCAGGAACGCTTTGGGCTAAATGCATTCGCCATGCGACCGTATAGTATTTCCCTTTTCCTTCAACATGAAAGCTGGTAATGATCTCATGTCAAAATTATGCGCTTATTTTAACATGCGAAATTATTTCTTGTAAGTTTATCCCTCTTTCTTCTCTCCCGCTCTCTCCGTATTTCTTTTAAAATGTTATAGCTATTATCCGTAAATTGTTTCGGTATCAGGACAATCACAATTAAATTCAAAATACGAGAAAATTGCAATACACCTTCCAAAGTGTGTATTATTTAGCTTATAATTCGAGTTTTGAAGTATCTATTCAAACCATGGTGTCTAAGTAGATAAGACGCTATACTCATTTTCAACCCAAACATTGATTTGACCTCTAATTTCCTTAAAGAAAATCCAAAATGAAGTATGTTTAGAAAAAGACCCGTGTCCGCATCATTATTAACATTATCATTAACATTACTCTCATAGGAAATGTTCTATAAATTGAATGGATGAATGAATGAATTATTTACTGTGCATATTCCAAATTATACAATTTACAACTTTTGGCTACATTTATTTGTCTTTACCTTGTTGCTACCTTTTCTTACATGACACCCTGGTCTTCTGCTTTGCCAGGTATCTCTTAACCTCCATGCCTCCTTGTTACTTAATTAACCCCATTCTTCCCCTCCATATTGCTTTCTTATATTCTTTATATTCTTGCTCAGTTTTCTTTTATTTTCTGTAAGAACTCGCCAATACTTCTTACTTTCTTTCCCTCCTTTCTCTTTAACATTTTTATAGCTATTATTCTCTTCTCTACCTTCTCCAATTTTTCCTTCCCAAACTTTTTTCTACACATTACAACCTCCTCGCATTCTGTTATGTAGTGTTCTATGCTTGTTCCCAATTTCTTTTCATTTGTTTGGTAAGTTGTAACGATTTCATATTTTCACAACACATATAAATATTCTGTTAGGATAAAGGTATTTCTCCGGATACATATGAAGTAATAAAGCACACATTTGCCAAAGAAAGCTGAGATTAATTAAATGCAGGAACTGCAACAATGGCGTAAAATAAGGCGTCACTGAATGACTAGCAAAGCGAATGAACAAAGAAATAAGGGCTCAAATAGACAAAGCAATACTCGTAAAACCCAGAGGACGTAGGATGTCAGACGATCCAGGAAGCGCTGGAGGGGACCTTTGTGAAGCGGAACGAGCAATAGCCGTCCTGCGATGTGAAGAACAAGATTAATCAGACATTTATTGTTCCCTTTATCTCTATGCTTACCCTATACACCTAAGCTCTTCTGGCATGGGTTTACATCGTTATTTAACTTACTATTATTTTGTTTTATTATTTAAAAAGTACAGACATCTTGAACATTAACGTCAAAATTTCAAAGATCATCGCCACCTTATATAATTAACACAATTGATTAAAAATTAATAGTTGCTGATGAATAATGAAAATTAATAAAGATGGAAGTTAAATTAAATTATAAAATAAAAATTGAAGAGAAGAGTGGAAGCAGTATAAGCTTATTGGAATGTGGGAAGCAAACGTTTACAAACTGTTATGGAGAAAAGGGAAGGGCTACCATATAGAACATAACCAGGCTGTTTAGCTGTACAGGACCCCAGGACAAATACAAAGTATTCTAAAGCTGTAACATGTGTAAACGTTCTTGATAACACATGAAATCAGTATATAATATTTAGGAAATGGGCAGAGTCCATGGTCATCCATTCTTAAAAACGTGTTCATAGCTGTGGCGTGCCATCATACTATTGCCATGTTAAAAACACTTTACCGGGCCACAGGATCCATCTCTTTCTTTTTGTGGCCCTAGCTGTTATGTGTCAATAATGTAGCATTTGTAGAGCACAGCCAGTAGCAGTAAAAATCGATGCACTTTTACTTGGTAGCAAAAATCCGTCGTACGTAATATCTTTGCATTAGGCTTTTCACGAAATCACATTCATTATCAAGGTTTCAGGTAGCTAGACGGATGAAGCATAGTCAATTTTCAATAATTTTTCTAATTGTCCATAAAGGTGAATATCTTAAATTGGTTCCTAAAGTCTTTACTTCTCTTCCTGTCATGATTTGATACCCTGTCAACATTCACTACAAGCTCGCTGACACGGGTAAGTTTAATATGTATATTGTAACGCGACCGTTGGAACACCCTGTAAAGCAGCTGGGAGCGGAAGATGGGGGAGGTCAATGTTAGCTACGCCCTCCCCTCGTTTGTCTTATAGTGGTGACAGGGACGACTGGGGAAAGAAACATAATTGTGCGGTCTGTTTCTGTTCCACCTGGTTCCAGAAATTACGGGATCTTTCATCATCTGGAAACGTCTAGAAGACGGCGAGATGCTTATAAAAAGGGCTGCAGCTAGTCAGTGAGTGAGTCAGTCAGTTGGTTAGTGTGTGAGTGAGGACAGTTCTTGGTGTAAGAAGGCAGTGTTAGTGACGTGTTAATGAACGAAAGGATTGTGCAACGGAAGATTGTACGTAACTGGTATGTGCATCGGAGTTTATGTAATCGCGAGGACAAGTGAAATTGTAACGGACGGACTGGTAAATTGTAACTGTGTGCAGCAAGTAATTCTGTGTAATTGGCAAGAGTTAAACTGTAAGTCGGTGGAAATAAAGCACATTTTGGAGTGGTGTAATTGGACTTTTTATTCCACGAACCCACAAAGTCACAATATTTTATTAAAAGCTTAGCCTCTACAAACAGATAGATTACCGGGTATTTTGTTAACATTAAGAATGTTTTATTCTAGATTTATTTATCAAGTATTTTTCAGTTAAAGCAAATAATTGAAGAATAGAATTTAATTTTTGAGCTTTCCATCTTTTTGTTTACTGTTGCACATGATGAACAATTAAGTTTTATGAAATTCATCCCACCATTATGTTATTTATTGTTATATTTCTTGTTGATACAGTTTTCTCTTTATCAGTAGCATTAAATTATATTACTTAGTAATTTATTTAATTGGAAAACAAACGTTCCGAGAAATTCTCGATGGTGGGTATAAATGTATGGTAACTCATAAATGTATATATGAATACTGAACTAATTTTAACTTAATAACATCATAATCAACCCATTAGCGTAATCACAATTTTAATTGCATCTTATGCTTAACTTCAGTATTTAACGCTAATGTACAAGGCATATTGAAGTGGAAACCACTTTTATCTAAAAGTATTATTTATTGTAAACCTAACGCATAAATTATATTTAGGTTTGAAAAAGAATACACATGTATTGAAGTTTAGTGCAAAAGTATATGCTTATTATCCATGAATTAATTATATATTCTATTTCTATGTATGAAAAAAATATCCAAACATGAAAACAATATATTTTAAATAATCAACATGATATTGAAACACTTCAAAACATAAAGAGTAAGGAAGTTCATTGAGTGTTGCTTCGCATTCCTGTCTTCGTTCTGAATTGCCATTCCCTATCCTTTACTCACCATGACACCGACTATTAAAAAAATCTGTACCTGTGTTATAGTTACTGCTAATCTGTTTCATCTGTGTTCAGATTTTTTATTCTATATAACTTGTGTATCCAAGATTTAAGCAGAAGCTTAATCTAAATGGGATAAAGCGGTCTTTAAGCGAAATTAAATCTATATCATTTTTTGTGATGTTAACCTCTTCCAGATTATCCTTTATTACATGTTTGAACTGTCGAATACTTTAAACTTTCTCGTTCTTTCCATCTCAGAGTATTGCAAAGAGAATTAAATTTCAAAACCATCTATTAGTGTCTCGTGATGACTTAAGCGTTATGTATTCCATTTTCCCCTTTTGGAAATATAACGCTATTTCTTCAATTATTTACCTCGCTTACCATGAAGCAGATAAAATAACGTTGTACAATAATTTGATAATAATTAGTGAAGGTCACGTGGATGTAAAACACCAGCATATTATGGCATGCATCATTTTGATATTAAACCTTCATGTGTTTCTGAAAAGATTGTGCACTTAATGTTATAGGAATTAGGTCAAGTGTTGTTCTACATGTTAATTTTCTATTTGAATCACTGTACCTCATATTAAAACTGTGAAACCTCACTTGTTTATTAAATGTAAACATGATAATTCATATTTTAAATATAAAAGTAAAACTTAGCTTCTCCTGCTAAATTGGAATAGAATTTCGAAGTTGGTTTGAATGTTGGCAGAATCGCATACATACATGCAATTGCCCAATTATAGAAATAGGATATTCATCTGCTCATAACTGGCTTTAGTTAATGTTTTCAATGCAAAGGTCAAAATATGTAGAGTGTTCCTATAGAGTAAACCATTTTTGTTTACCCTATACCAAGCTTGTGAGATATATTTCAATAAACATCATTTTGCGCAATATAATCCATGAAAACAATGCTTCAGCTCAATATCGTATAATATCTCTGCAGTATATAACTGTAAAACCACAACCGATTTTATAAAATTCAGTTATTTTAATTCCTGACATAATTCGCATATTCTGGGTTAAGATTAAGCTACCCAACGTATTATTAATGCAAAATGAAGCAAAGCACGTATTGGGAGGAACTACTTTTATCGTTTCATCACTAATAAACTTTGTTTAAAAACATTGTTAAATGAACTGTGTCTTTAAAGCTGAGCTCACTTTATTATACCCATGCAGCAATTTTAATACTGCTTTAAACTTCCTTTTATAACTCTTTTAAATAGCCAATATAGTTTAAAAACTATTTCTATCCAATTTTTTATACTTTTAGATGAAATGAACTATAAATTAAATGGCAGTACACCTTCCCTGTTTATTTTGTTTTCACTATTAAACTACTTTAGGCGTATTTTAAATTGAATATTATTTAGATACCTAGAATTTGCATTGACCAAGGTCTAGTTTTGTCACTTAAAATAGATAAGTATTAACAATACACATGAGCAAGCACGGAGCAAAACGGTTCTAATCGCCTGGTAATGCGGCAACTTCTCCTACAGCACTGCACTTCGCGTTGCCTGATGCCCAAGTACCAGGCGTGAAGTTAACTAATTAGTAAAAGCATCATTTTGATGAGCTAAGGAGTCTTGAAAATAAGTTTAAAACGGTTTAGAATGTATTAAAAGACAAAAAGAACAAAATCTCACTTTGAAACTATATTCATTTGTGACTTACCTGCACATGTTCCTTATGCTTTGTTACAGAATTACGAATTGCAACACATTACAAACAGCTATGTTACGTTTAAAAATTTAAGGAGCATTTATTGTCAGCAGTTATGATCTTACTTTCGACAAACTTTTTTCAGAATTAACAGAAGATACTGGACTTACTTAAAGCAATAAATGGGCTTCCAATCTTCTTCATTGCTGGGGAAATACTTCTTTACTGGCAGTGTATCAGATTTTTTGTTAAATACAATTAATAACATTTATTTGTTGTAATTATAGTTACATATAGAGAAACATCAGTTTGCTATTTATCCAAAAGAATTTGATATATTTAAGAATAACTACTTCCTTGAAGTAGATTAATGTGTTTTTTTTAAGATCTAGGGCTTTCATGGCTGGTGTTAATTCGATTTTTTTGAAGATTCGGCCTTGCAATAGAATAATGTGGTTTCTATAAACAGTGGAGCTTTCACGGTCGGAGACAACTTACATTTTGTACATGCTGGACCTGTTGGCCATTGCCCAACAGATTAAAACTCACCCGAGATTTTACCAATATAACTTTTGTTGTGCATCTTCAGATACGATACTTATTGTCAGAATCAGTGTGATGGCTGAAAATAATTATTCACTGAGTTAGTTACAGACACTGTTGTGACGTGCAGTGAAGGCTGCTACTTGAATGGATTACAGAAATCTTATGTTCAATTCTCCAGCAAGTGAGTTATACGAAGAAGGACCTGTTTGGCGCGTATATAATTGCGCGGCTGCATAACAAGCACTTGAAATGAACAGGAAAGTCCAACCAGATTACATTAGTGAAGAGAGGGTGTGAACTAAAGGAAGTCATAGTAAATTTTCAACTATGTGTCAGCTGTAAATCACAAAGTCACAATATTTTGAGGTGTATTAATAATAGCAATATTTTATAATTTCAACCATTCCATTCTTTAATTTAAGCTTATGAGTGCCAAAAATTGATTTAAAATATGGACTTGCAAATCCTTATATGTTATATTTTGGATGACTACCGAGACGAAACGTTTATTTGACCAGAAGTTCTTAATTTATTAAAGAAATAATGAAGTTGATTATTCCTGTCAAATATCATATGTTTTATGCACATGTCCAATTTCAGAATTAGATAGATGCTTCTAATGGAACCTTTATTATTTTGTTTGGAACAATAAGTAATAAGAATAATTAACTGCCATCTTATGACAAACAGTAAAATATATTAAAAATGATAGGATTCACGTAGCAGGTTAACAGTTTATAATAGGAAAAATTTACTTAAATTTAATTTATGCCATAACTAGCTTAACGGAAAATGTATGCCTATGAGCCTTGGAATATTGAGTAATTATTGTGATTTAATATTTCTATATTCAGGTTTTTTATGTTAGAATAATTTCATGATCTACATTGAGACCTTCAATTATTAATCAGATTAGAGTATACTCTTCGCTAGAGCACTTCTCAATTTGCCTTGGTAGCATGTCTACGTTCAAGAGGTTCCGAGTTCGAATCATGGTCAGGGTAAGTTAACTGGAAAGGGTTTACTCCGGGATTTTTTATTATCCTGAAAGACGAATGTCAGGTAAATCTATGCTCCATGGAGCCTGGACTCATTTGAGTATAATTTCATCCATTTTCTTCATCGCACGATATGACTTAACCTTGGAGGACATAAATTAAAAGAAAAACTTATCTACACCTACCTTACAGGAAAATAACTGTTGTTTTGGAAGCCTATACATTTCATTTCCACTTATATCGTCCCTTTAGCTGAAGAGAAAGATCAAAAGATTTCACTATTTAGTCCTTAGCCTTCCTTTTGGTGGCTTTGTGTTTTGTAGGGTAGAACATTTGTCCGGATGCAACTGTCAAACTGAAGTACTCCCTTTAACGAATGGACCATAATACACTGTGAAATAAAGCGACGACGATGAAGGGAGTATAAAGCTTTGTTGGTGCAGTAATAAGATTGCGCATAAAAGTAAGTGCATTTAAAATTAACCTACGTAGTAAAACTGATTTCTCAGATTGATGCATGACATTGGATCTACTCTTTGATTTTAATCCAAATTTTGAATGAGGCTGCAATATCTGCCATTTCAAGCTTCAAAAGTAGAAACTGTTTTTGTTACTTTCTAATCCATGTAATTACCTGTATTTAAAACTATTCATTTCGGTTTTACATGATTATAGGATGGACATGAATAATCCAACTAACAAATTTATATCTCTTAATAATAATGACCTATAGGTACTGCCGATATACCTTTTAAGAAACGCATTATGGTAGGTGCTTATAATTTGGAATTACCAATGAATACTTCAGTTTGGAAAACTTGAAGAATCTTTATAAGTATATAGTATTGCATGTAAAATACGTCCATAAATCATTTACCGCTTCTTAAACTATGCTTTAGAGCAGAGGTATGAAAGGAGGGTGCTAAGAAAGAAATGCTGTTACTCTGGTTCTAAAATTTCCGTTAGAAAAAAAAATAAAAGTGCCATCCAGCAGGGTTGCGAGATTTTCCAGGCCGTAGGTACTCTTCTAATGAATAACCAGTTGTATGTGAACAAGTGTGCAATCTTTGTACAAGTGACCCTAAAATTTCAGTAGTAAAATTCAAGTGTGAAAATAAATAGAACAGACGCGACTTAAGCACAGAGCACGGGCATTTTTATCTCGCCACTAGAGAAGGTGCAAAAATAATGTTTTTAGTTTAATAACGGGTGTTACAAGTTGCAGAAATTGGGAATATAAGTTTTAATTTAGTTATTAAAACAAACAAGAGTGCGGCTTAAAGGCCTCTGAAAGCACAGTGAGCTGGTCGCCCTGGGGCACTCCCAACCTCGGATCTTGATTACAGCAGGAGCGGGAAACACTTTGACCATTTTTTCTCCCTTGTTGCGCGCATGCAAACTGTCTCGAAAATTACAAAACATATGCTAGCGTTTTCTAACATCCCGCCTGGGATAGAACACATTTTCCTAGCGTATATTAGGAAAAATGTACCTTATTATAGAAGATCTACAACATTAACTTTTTATCTTAGATCATATTTATTTTCCACGTAATTTATCATCCGTAAAAATGTGGAGAACATTTATATTTTGAATTTATAATCCAAATTCTGAAAAAATCTTTCACTTTTTATAGCTCAAATATTATTATAATTCTCTTTTCTCATTAGTTTCATTTCATTTATAAACATTTCACTGAAGTGAATAAAGTTCGAAAACGCAATTTCTGTAATAGCTTTTACTTTTTATAATTTTTTTGGCTTTGAAATAACATTATATATGTATAATGCTAAGACTTTTTTTCATTCGTTTAGAACATTTTGTCTCGAATTTTGGGTCGATGTCAATATAATCTAGGTCACCACGTTAATGTTTCAACGTGGTATGGATACGTGCTCTGTATTATAGCTGTAAAATCCTTTAATAGGAAGCGGACCAGTACAAATTCGGCTAGGGGAGTGGATGGCAAACTGTATATCAATTTTTACGTCAACTGAAGTAAGAGATATTGCTTCGCCTCTCCTCTTTCCAAATCTATCTTAAGAGCGACTGCTTTCTTAGGCTCTTTGTCTAAGATTAGGGTCAATCAGCCTTGCACATGAGAACGTCGACATTTGTAAAGAATATTTCTGCTGTCTAAGCTTATGTACAATAGTATTACAAGTGTGTGAATATCACTGCAGTAGTAAAGATAAGCTTCGAGGTACACATTCCAAAACTGTAATAATTATCTCTGGCTAATGCAATTTTATTTTAAAGAGATCATTCTTCTATATACAAGGGTCGTCCAGAAAGTAAGTTCTGTTTTAATTTATCCCCACTGCAGTGCTGCGATCGCAGTTCCGCACATGCGCGGTAGACGCTCTGTATCAAGGAGAAGAAGCGTGCGCCATTGTGTCAGCCACGTACGCTTTTTTGTGCTTGTTTACAATGTCGGTGTTGATTGAAAATCCCTCCGCTTGTGAAATCAGGTCTGTAATTCGTTTTCGGAGTGCTAGGAATGCTGTCAAAAGGTGTTGTGTTTCTTCACAACAACGCACGACCACACACTGAAAATACTACGGAAAACATCCTAAAGGGATTTAGCTGGGACGTGTTGAACTACCCGCTGTACAGCCCTGACCTCGCTCCTAGCGACTTTCATTTGTTTTTGCATTTCAAATCTTTCCTAGGCGGTCAACACTTCAACAATGACGAAGAGCTGAAAGAAAATGTTTCCAACTGGTTGCAGACACAGGTAGTAAACTTTTGTAGAATTTTGTGCAATAAATAATTTTTCTGTATCTGTACATAACTTAATTTTATTACCAAACAGAACTTACACATATTATTTACAGCTGTGCTGTTTTCTTCCAAGGAATAATGTGTGCTCTGAAAGTATGAAGTATGAAAATGTCTCCTAAAGCATATACTTATACTTTCGTTATCTTTTCTATTTAGAAATAATGTGGAAAAGTAAGTGATATTCTTATAATTTATTACAAGGGTTAGTCCCGAAATTTAAAAACATTTGTACAAAATTTATCAGTCTGATCAGATTAAATATCTTAAATATAGCTCTGCATCGTTTTGGAATGCGAATGAATTCATGTACAGACAAGAAGAATGATATTTTTCAATTCATGATTTACAGTACCTGTCGATTTGTGCTGTGAGAAACAAACTTTGTGCCCGGTGATGTATAATATTGACCTTTTCTACAGTATTTATATACTGTGCACATGTGGATCCGTTTTGAAATGACTGTTGAGTTTGAAATATTAGCTGGTAGAAATGATCTTATTTTAAAATTCCGCCCATTACCCCAGTTAACCAAAATTCTGCAAATCCCCAATATACTCCTAATTTACTATAATACCCTATTATTCACAGAAATTCTGTCACATGTTGCGCTTCTGATCAGTTTTACCACATCGAAAAAATCTCAGAATACTGAAAATGCTGCAGAGCTAGCAAATATCACATCATGAAAACGAATTCTTATCGAGTAATTTTATATAATCACAGTAATGACAGTTTAAACTTCTGCAACTACCCTTTGGTCTCGTAGTTATTTGATAACTTAAAGACTTTGCAAATCCTCATCAAGAGAATACAGTTTCCCCTGACATCAGTATTAAAAAATAGATAGGCGGTTAACGGATATAAAGTTACCCTTCCCCATGTAAACTATTATGTGTTTCAAATGGGACGGGGTTTGTTTTTGAGCGCTACTAGGTGAGCAACCAATCGGAGTCCTGCGGTTTTGTAGTATTACATTCCCCCTAAGTTTTGTGTGACGAGCGGCAAACTAATCAATCTGTAATAAATACTATTCGCGATAAAACAAAAATTCAGATTTCACTAAGTCTGATCCATGAGGAAGGAGAAAGTAATGTATTTAACATAACCGTAAAATCTCCATATTTTTATCTCAAATAGTTTGCCTAATACAAATAAATTATATACCATTATATTATAACAATGCATTGCGATGTAAGCATTGCAGTGAATATCATTACTTTTTGGCATTTATGCGTGAACCTATATTTTAAATTAATCATAAATGAAACGTAAACATTTTGACATGACGTAGTGAAAGAAATATGTACTTTGAATAAGCCAAATTCGATGAGAGGAAACGATACACTTCTTGCTAGTCTGGTAGAACGTTTCTCGTCACATATCTTTGTTTATGAATGGTTCGTAATCTCTATTTACTCTAGAGTTCAAAGCAGCATTATTCAGTTACTCTTACTTGAATAGGTGTATTAGCTGGATCAGTTAGACGCGATCCACCTTGCAATTATGTTGCAAACAGGAATAATATTTTTAAACTGACTGACGTTCAACGTCTTACTCACGAAGCAATTCACAAGGAACACAAAAAGTCTGGGAAAACTGCGTGATACATCACATAAATAACAAAAAGACGACTTTTGGAAAGAAATAGCACGTAACGAGATTTTGGAACCTATGATCATAAACTTGCACTACCCAGACGATGAAGACAATGGCAGTGACGAATTATCTCTTAGCATAAGTGACATTCACAGCTATGAGGATGCATCGCTGGTATTTCTGTTGGATTAGAAAAATAAGTAATTCATAAACTATAATTAGCTTTAAACTAAATATTTAAAACATTTGCATAATATACCGGATATTCATGTTGCAATTGTGATAACAACAACTGCCTTGTTACAGAACTTTGGAATATTCAGTTTGCGTTCCCTTATGTCTAGCACCAAGAAGACTTTCAAGTGTGCGAGAGAGAGGGAATTATAAAAAGAGTGGGGGTAACGAGGTGGCAACGGTGAAGGCTTTAACGTATGTGATGCGCTACAAGCGAGATCTCTTCGCATTAGAAACACATAATACGCGGTACTTTCTAATAATCGAGAAAAATGACTCTCTCGTTTATCTTTATGTAATAATATGGTTTGAGTAGTTTATGTTACCATGATCATTGTACCTACGTTTGGAATACTGTAGAAATGGATGTAATTATTAAACACATAACAGATTCATTGTATATTATTATATGGTTTTGTCATCTAGAAACAGGATAAGACAAAACCCGACTAATCTCGAACTCAGATAGTTTTATGCCAGGACAGTTTCGAAGAAAGATTAAATTAATGTAAAAAATATCTTCTACTAACTATCCATAGCTTTTGTATGTGCTAACATCTTATTCATTTTAGAGTTAAAATTAGCAGCCTCATTATAAAAGTAAGTAAATCTATGAATCTACTACCAGGAATGGCCTGGACCTGCAACCGACCTCGCACTTTTAAGGTTTGTATATTGGGAAGACCGGTGGTCCGATCATTTTCACTGGTGGAAAATAATTAAAATTAATTAAGTACTTTCCAGAAAAAAAAAACTGGAAGCGAGCACGTATTCAGCAGTTGGTACCCTCAGAATCACCAGGCAATCACGTTAAGTAATTATTAGAACGAGTAGAATGAATAATGCGAGGGTTTAACAAGTATATGTGTTGCGAAAGTGCGTTAATGTTACGCGTTATCTTCAGAAATCTGGTAGAGAGATAATGCGCTAATCACACGACACTGCCAAAATCATAGGTTATGGGTTACAAATGGCACAACTTTTATACGTATAATCGATAGCAGAATTCGCTGTTCTCGCATTATTGTGATAAATGGGAAGCTTTTACTCTGTATAGCTACCCAGGTTTTTCTCTTACTCTTTCTCTCTTTCCTTCTTCCCTTTGTTTCTCTCCCTACCTCAGTAGTTGCCCTCTTCTTTCCTCTCTCTCTCTCTCTCTCTCTCTCTCTCTCTCTCTCTCTCTCTCTCTCTCTCTCTCTCTCTCTCTCTCTCTCTCTCTCTCTCTCTCTCTTCCGGGCTTATTTTACTTTTCTCTCTCCCCCCCTCTCCCCCTCTCCCCCTCTCTCCAGATTTACTCTAGATAATTGTCTTACTGTCTCCCAAGCCACCGAATTCCAAGTATTTTACTCCTCTGTGCAATGTAGGTGTCATGTCACAAAAATGACAACAAAGCTTGTCATATATTCTAAACTTTTGTACAATTCTGGAATATAAGTAAGTACATTTTTCTTTATATTCTACATAAGACATAACAAGCCCCTGAAGATACTTTGCAGTAGTTTCCTTGTTGTATAAAGGCGATTCAGGTAAACTCTTCGGACTAGGAACTCATTTACTGCATCATTATTTCAGTTAGATGTGGTTTCTTGAATGCTGTAGGGCTGAAGTAATTTTTTCCAGGTGTAGAAGTGCCCTTGCTGTGCTTGATGAGAATTTTCAAGCTAATTCTCTCGCGCTAACCCTCAGCATTCCTTTAAGGACTTCACCCTTTACGCTTCCGACCTCTTCATTTTGCTTTTCTGAAGGCTACTTGTGGCCTCTTTTTTTCTTTCTTTTTCCTCCCAACAAGACTCAAGATAAATGCTCATAATGAATTCACTGTCTAAATATAAGAAAATTTACAGATTACGTACACTTAGTTAAATATATTAACTCTTGACATTCTTACGATACAAAATATCACACTTTACAGGAAAAAAAAACATCGATATTAAGATCTCTTTACTAACAAGTTTAAAAATTAAATAAATGTTGGCCATATAATTTTGTTTAAAGGCAATGGAAGTGGATTATAATATTTTTTGGAGTTTAAATATTACTTCCCAAAGGTGAAAATAATATTCATAATGAACTCTAATGTTTAACATATAATTTATGGTTGTAAAAACATAAAGCTAGTAAACTAATAATAAATGCCAAATTACAACGATTAAGATTTACGCGAATCTGAGTGGACAAGTTTCCATTGATAATTTTCTGTCTTTGTGTTATCCCAATTCAAAATATTTCATTTTAAATAAACTTTATGTTTATTTTTTACATACCATTTCAGTTAGGGAGAACTAATAATCAGGAATACTGTGGTCTAGACTGAGTGGTTGTACAGTATATAAAATGACTAACGATTTTGTCATCCGTATCTACCCGTCCTTTGGTAGTGGATAAAGGCTGGATATATATATATATATATATATATATATATATATATATATATATATATATATATATATAGGTAAATGTGCACAGTCAAAAAATTAAACTCCATCTAGTAGACTGGCAGAAGCGTGCAAAGTCGTATTAGATATAAAATGATGTTATCAGTTAACTAGTCGCAATGAATGATGAGCGAAAAGCAAAACAACTAGTTGAGGTTAGACAGGAAGCACTAGATGGGCGAGAGTGATAAAACAAGAGAGAGCAATATATCGCAAGATAATCGTACAGGATAAAGAACAATAAACAAAATGGATGAAATTATCAACATAAATTGCAAGAAGGGAAGAAGAAGAAGAAAACAGCAAATTTTTCTTTTGGCCAGAGTGGTAGTTTCCGTATGCTGAAAAATACCTGTATTAACATATATTTTACCCGTTCTTAAATAATATTATTATTTTCTTTTCCTACAAGGGTAGGAAAAAGTAGGAACCCCTCAATGCATTGATACGAGGGCTGTTCAATAAAGAATGATCATAATCTTTTTAGTCATAATTTTACGCACTAAAATTCAAACTCCTCATATTCTGTTAGCTTAATGTGAAACAAATATACTGTATTAGTTTCACTGTTGGTAATCCTGGTTCCCACCTGTGAGAACAAGGCAAGTTCAGATATGTTCAGTATCGCCTACCGCTGCAATGGATGTAACACGCGAGGAACAATATACGGCTTAGAAATTCTACTTTCTTCTCAACAAGTCTTCAGTTAAGACCTATACAATGTTACAAGAAGCCTTTGGCCTACAGCACAGCTCGAAGCTAGTTTAAAATGTTTTAAGAGGGGAGACAATCAATTTCAAAGGAATGTGGACCCGGTGCTCCAGTTACTGCTCTTACGGAAGAAAACATCAACACTGCTGCTGCCATTTTGTGAGAGGATCGACGAATTACCTTAAGATAATATTGAACATTTCATTAGGTGCCATATTTTCGTGAAGCAGGCTGGATGCTGCACCACGATATTGCGCAGCCGCATATTGCCAATGTTGTTGCTAAATATCTTGCAAAAATTATCATGAAATGCATCCCTCACTCTCCCTGTAGTCCGGAACTAGACCCATGTGTCTTTTTTCTATTCC
Source organism: Mantis religiosa (assembly GCA_030765055.1). Classification (NCBI taxonomy): domain Eukaryota; kingdom Metazoa; phylum Arthropoda; class Insecta; order Mantodea; family Mantidae; genus Mantis; species Mantis religiosa. The sequence continues at coordinate 77,170,783 of CM060949.1, read as the reverse complement.
CTAACTTTAAGAAACCCCTTCGTGTGAGGCCTTATGCATCATCAGAAGCAGTGGTGAAGGCTGCGGAGGTGATTTTGAAGGATCTCTCAAAAATGGTTTCCAGCATGTCTTTGAAGACTGGCAGAAACGCTGGGACAACTGCATCGCTTTCAGGGGAGATTATTGTGAGAATGGCCATCAAAATTGTGAGGATGAATAAAGATACGTTTTCAAAAAAATGTGTGATCATTCTTTATTGAACAGCTTTAGTATATATCCAAGCCATGTAGTTTGTTATTATAAATTATTTATTCGTAATTTACATGGAACGCTGAAGTTAAAGAAATTGAGATGGTTCATTCCAATATGGGTGTTCATGATTACATTATTCATTCACCGACTTAATTGGCTTCCATTACGAATTACACAGCTGGCCGTGCTCCATATCCAATGCTATTCCAAGGGCTGAAGATAGCGCGCAAATTGCGGTGTCTACCACAAGAAGGGCAGTCATTTAATGCTCTACTGAACAATACAATATTATTGGAGAGTAGCAAATGTACGTGAAAATAACCTCGCCTTCCTGTATCTATTTCTACCTCCCTCGGAAGTGGGTCATGTGTTTTAGCTCCCAATTAATTCTAGAGCTGTAAGCGGGGAGTAGGACTGTGAAGTCCACCTCCCTCATCCCAACGAACACCGCATTAAATTGGTCAAATGAAGCGAGCAGGTCGCTATGAAAATAAAACCACAACAAAGCGATACTATGGGCAAATTTTTCAAGAAATTTCCTTAATTTTCGTGTAAAATGCAATGTGTCGTTATATCTAGGTTTTTAAAGAGGACCGTAACAACAGAAATACATTCGTGTTACAGTCATTAGACTCTAATGTGGGTTGAACAAACATTTTTAATTTGAAATTTATTTATAATATTTTGTAGGTATTTAGAATTGCTTTCGTTTGTTTCTGTAGCTGATATTTTAAGTATTATTATATGATAAAACTGGGTGTCTTTATATCAATGAAACTTCGTGTATGCACAACGTTAAAGAGATCCCGAGTTTGAATCGCAGTCAGGGTGAGTTACGTAGATAAGGTTTCTTTCGTTATTTCCGGAGTTACTCCAAGCTCTATGGACTCTGGGCTTATTTGGGCATCATTTCATCGTCCGCTATAACTTAACGTTGAAGGGCGTAAATTAAAAAGAAGGATCAAGGGGACTTGTAACTAGCTGTTGATAGCTGTCGATTATAGCTGTTGATAGTTTGAAATGTAATGCAAATGACAAGTTAAGTTCTGTGCAGAGGTTATACTCCCATTAGTTCTGGACCCATAGGACCAAGGACCCGGGCCTCCTTCTACCCGAGAGCTATGGATACTCCAGGGCTCTTTCCATAGGGCAATGCCTGATTTCTTAAAAAGCCCCGCCCCTCCCCCTCGCTGAGCACAATGTCAAGACGGAAATGACACCCAAATTCTCAGGATAGGCATGTATACTCCTATAGGTAAATAACAGTTTGATTTTCTCCTATATTACACGGGAACTCTGCAAGGCCAATGTTTAAAAGATGCTGCTTTCGATTGTTAGTACATGCCAGTTAACCTACCATTCCAAATTAAAACACTATTCAACAGCCATTTTGCATCTGCGATGTGATATATCGACTACCATGTATTTTGGTGTGTAGAATCCGAATATGCATTTCAAAATGTTCCAGCATGTACCATTTTTGAGCTTTCAAAGGTTCTTTATTTTTCGTATTCAGTATTTTGCTTTTCCTTTTTCTTCTGTTTTGATGTTCATATGTTCGTGGAAACGTAAATGCGAACAGTACCCTATTGGTTGAGCCCGATAAAATCATTTAGCCTCCCCTTCATATCACGTTGGACCTTATCAAGATCTCTGGAACAGATCTGGATAAAGAAGATGATGCCATCAATCAATTAAAAGAAGAGTTTCTCAAATTAGACATTCTTACCATGCCACATTGTTGCAAAGGCCATTGGAACCCTTCTATGATGGGTGACAACTACTGAAGTCTTGTTAGGGAGAGTCATGAAACAGCAAACAAAAGCAGAGTTCCGTCATCGCAGTTTTTAAAAACTAAAGACAATTAAATGTCAAAATATGTTCTGGAATTATTTGTACCTTTTATCGGTATCATGCCCATATATACAATACAGTATTGATTTCAAACGTTCTGAATGTATATTTTTGTTTGCCTTAATTGGGTCAGTTTTCCTATTACCATTTTTATTCTGCCGTGTGCCTAGGAAATGTGACGTCCTAGAGAAACACTGATTTCACCAGTGCATTCAGCACCCAAAATTTACAAACCAGATACAGAACAATTTTAAATGTTATCTAGTAAAATATAGATATTCTACTTTAACTTAAGCTTATGTTTCCTGTTCTACTCAAATGCACTATTTTATTTAACTGCCTTGTTCCTTAGGACAACTAAATATGTAAATATATCTTACTATATCTTAATGCAAAATACACTTGAACGTTATTAAAAAAATATAAACTCGAAACAGAAAACGGTGGTAATTTGGAAAATAACTGCCCCTATCCAAATATACATACACACATGCATTAACATTTAACAAAGTGCTACATTTCCTTTTGAATAACATAAAAGTGTTTGACAATCCGCTGTTTTAAATAGCTTAACGGTTATGTAAGTGTCTATGTGCAGGGCTTTACGTTCCCATTTTTTGTACATGCCTTCATTTTTACATTTTGTACATTAAAATGACGCGCCTTTTGTAAGTTAGCTATTCTGCCTATTCTACTGTCATAATAACTTTCAAATGATAATGTAAAATAACGGCTATTCACCGAAAGCTGCCATTAGATTTTCTAAAGTAGAGGCATGCTTATACAATGCCCACTATGCAAACAAAGATCTACATAGTGTCCGCAGGAGTAAATGTACCAAGCACTCTCAGTAAAAGAAGAAATTATAATAAGCACATGTCACTTAAGATGAGGACGAGTTTTGAAATACTCCTCAGAGGAGTGGAAGGACGGCAGAAGGTATTGCGCACGATGCTGGACGTATTTAAATTAAAACGTATATAGAAAATCTAAATCAAACTTATAGCACATTAAAAATATGCAGACGTGTTATTACATAAAATTATGGTACAGATTTTGGCAATGATACCTTTATAAACGTGCTGCGTCGTAGCGTGGTTGGTTACTGAATCATACCTTGGTTCCCTGCTGCGGAAAGCGGTCCTGGTTCGATCCCACCCCTGGGGGTTGCAGATTTTAAGTTCCGGATATAGGATCGGTGCACACTCAGTGTCCTGAAGTTGAGGTCCTTGCGATAGTTGGACAAGAAAGCCAACTATCTGGCAAGGGGTGCCGAGATGCTGACCAAACGCCTTCCTTTATAGGTTGGATGATCGCCCACCTCTACCTTGCGTATGTAGGTGTGAGACCGTCAGTCGCGTTGGCAGGCCCAGCACAAGAAATGAAGTTATGGAAAGACTAAGAGAAAAAAAAACGAGCCTCTAGGATTTACCGTCAATGAGTCAATTCATCGTATGTATGATCACGGTGCAATGGGCAATTTATCTATTTTTTATATGAGCTAGGGCAGGCAGAATTTATTGAGGAAGCTCCTTTGTATAGTGCGATCCATATAAACCCGAACCATTTCAATAGGTCATAACTTTTGAATCAATAATACGACCTACATGCAACTTTGGGAGAATATAATACACAATTGGGAGATTACATTACACTATTTACGTCTCGGAGAAAATGTTGGAAGTGTCCTCCATCAGCATTTATACAGGTTTGCATTTATCTCATCATATTCTCTGAAGTTTTACGATGATGATATATAATTGAGAGAAGATTATTTCCAGCAAGATGGAGCAACGTGTCATATATCCTAAAACACCATGGAACTTGTAACCAGTTTCTTTGATAATCGAATAATCTCAAAAGGTCTCTGGACCCTGCTGATCCTCTGACCTAACCTCACAGGATTTTTTCTTGTAGGGGTATCTAAACATAGAGTGTACAAGAATAGGCCACGGACAATTGATCAAGGAATCCATTCGAAACTAGATAACTAACATTGGCGAGGATACTCTCCGTAAAACTTCAGAGAATATAGTGATATGAGTACAAACGTGTATTGATGCTGATGGAGAACACTTCCAGCATTTTCTCTGAGATGTAAATAGTGTAATGTAATCTCCCAATTGTGTATTACACTCTCCCAAAGTTGCACGTGTGTCCTATTTTTGATTGAATTATTGAGTGAAAGAGCGAGAACGAGAGAGAGAGTCCTGTGATAATATCAGTGTGAAATTAATTTTGGATAACTGTAAAAATCCTGCTCAACAGAAAACATAATCGCGATCTATTTTTATTAATTGAACGACAGAAGAACCTAGGGATATATCGATATCTAGTTTTTGAATTGAAGGGCTTAGACAAGTGACACAGAAAGTTACTTATGGAAGTACTTTATTCCTTAAGGGGTGTAATACATTTGTTGTACAAAATATTTTAACATGTTTCTGTTTGAAGATGTGCTACTACATACTGACAGCTAAGATACCTCGAATTATGTCCATAAATTGTTTCTCGATTTGTTCAAATATTAAAATAATGTGTTAAAACAAAGATGGGGCAGCTGCAGGCAAGACACGATACATGTGGAGACAAAGCACACAATTTCCAATGTTATTGTATAATTGTTTAAGCTTTATGAACTATGCAAGGCTAAGCCTCTGTGAACTCGTGGCTCTAGGTAATATTGGAGAATGTCACGACAATACACTCCCCACGGCGTGACCGTTACATCTGCCAAAGCAGCACACAGAAGCAGAAGGCTACTGTCATGTTCCCTCTGGCACTGACTGCCCTCTAGGTAAAATCCATACTCTATTCCCCAGCAATTCAAATTGCATACCACACATTACTATTTTTCACATAAAACTCAAAGCTAATTTGTGTAGCTCAGATGTGTGATTCAATATGTCAAATTAAGTTTAAGAAATTTTATCAATATGAGGAATAACAACTTACGTCAGTGCAGATTCTTATTATGCAAACTGCGATCTTCGCCTCCTTAAAATTTAAGTGCACAGTCGAGAGCATGAGGTTGTCTATATAACAGTGGTTTATTTTGGAAAAGCAATCTGCCTCTAACATACAGGGCAGCACAATTGGAACTGGGCAGGCATTCTACTAAAATTAAAATCTTGTCAAGGGCAATGAAATACTTATACAGAATCGTTAACTTGGAAGATGGCAATATAAGTAAAGAATGTTTTCATATTCAAAGGAGAAGTAACTGGGAATTGTCTTGAACACATAAAATGAAAGACGTGTTGAAGCAGATAGGTATGGAGCACTCTTGGATAAATGTAGTGTATGGGTATAGGGGTTTCTGGAAAGAAGTTACGTTAATATTAGTGGATACTGACAGACAAGACATTTCTGCCAGTACAAGTGACAAAAGCTCATTGAGGTTATATAGAGAAATAAAGACAACCTGGTGGAGGGAAGGATATGTACACATATGTAATAAGTTAGGGCGAGAAGGTTTTGCTTAGGGGAGAGAACAGGAGTGAGAAACTTGAAAGCTATAGGTCAAGATAGGGAGCTACGTAAATGTCCATTTGGAGAAGAGAATGCAGACTTCCTTTGCATATTATATTGTAGTCAAGCAAAGATATGGAGAGAGCAGGCCTGGCTACTTAAATGGGACAATTTGGAGGTAAAGTAGCAATCAGAAAAAAATTGTCAGTAAAAGAGGAAAAGAACAGGAGAAATATAGGGAAATATTTTGGGAAAGTTGAAGAGAAATGTTGAAAAACAATTAAGAGAAAAATATAAATCAAGATAGGTGATATGGCAGAAAGTGTAAAAAGGAGCAGAGGACCTCCATTACATAAAACATAGTGTTAGGTGTATCGGGACAGAATTATTATTAAATGGCAAGGAATATGTTAGGCTTTTCAGGATTTAGGAATATATGGCGGTTTCCAGTATGAGTTTTATAATTGTAATCTTTACTTTGTATTTCCATTTGATGATGTAAAAATAAAAATGAGAAATCAAAATAAATACTTAGTTGATAACATAGATAGAAAGCATTATGGTTTAAACGGAGAAATACTGCCTCTACCACGTACCTTACCTGAATCTAGCTTCCCCTTTTTATTCTTATTCTCGCTTGTTTTGTTGTTCCTGACCCTAAAGTATTTCTGGCTTATAAAGCTTAAAAGTCAGATTTTAATATCAAGCCAAAATCACGCAAAGCTACTGTACAGCGTCATTGCTAAGCATGTCTTCCAACCACTCAGTCTGAATGTTTCCAAACCACTCGATTTCCCCGCTCACTTACGCCTCAACTTTATCCATTGGCTAATGTTATGTATTGGACTTGATTTCAAATAAATAAGAGATTGGCCTTATTAAGATTTCTGTGGAACATTCTGCCAAAATTAATGGAGAAAAGAAGTCTATAGGAAACCAGAAGTATTTGCTAAGCATAAGTACACATCTATGTGCAATATTTACATGTGTCTAAATAGAACCCGCACTACTATTTGTTTTACTAAAACCTCTGAAATTATTTTCCCCTTTTTGGGCCAGCAGTTAATTCACATGTACTTTTTCATTTCATAAAATTTGATACATGCCTACTGGCGTGGGGAAATTTATCAGCTGCTTTCAGGACTTCTAGAAGCAATAATATCATATGCTAGCCTCGTAGCTCAGTCGATAGAGCACTTGCCCTCCGTGCGAGGAGTCCCGGGTTCGATTTCCGGCTGGCAGCGTTGCTATTTCACCAACCAAGATAATTTCCCATTAAAAATGAAGCCCGCCTTGGTATCGTACATGGTAGCGTGTCTGCTTCACGTTCAAGAGGTCCCGAGATCGAATCTCGGTTAGGTTGAGTTACCTGGATAAGGTTTTTTCTGGGATTTTCCCTTATCCTGAAAGACGAATGTCAGGTAACTCTAATTTCTAGACACCCTGGACTCATTTGAGCCTCATTTCATATATATATGATAATTAATGTTAATTTAATATTAATATTTAATATTAATAATTAATGTTAATTAACGTGTATTAATTGTATGGTGGTTTTTATTTAGCGTCCAGGTTAGGTCGCAATCGGATCATGAACGATATTTACCTTTAATTCATATTTCAGTATCACAATATACCATGGAAACGGCAATCTTTTAAATCCCCTCTTACAATGGTTAAAGCTAAAATTATTTTAAACTATTTCTTCTTCTCTCTTTCTCCTCTCCTCCATTCTCTCCTTCGTGTTCTTACATGAGATGTTTTAAATGAAATTTTAAATATCTTAATAAAAGTTATCTATTTCCACATGACTTTCATCCAGAAGTTTTTTTCTCGCTCCCACCCTGTTTTGTCATTTTTACTTTCTTTACGTAGATCACTGACGTGTTAGTACTCCACACAGAAATTTCATATCGAAAATGTATGTTGTGAGCAGTATAACTCAATAACGAAAATTGTATAAATATTAAACTTCTTAATCACTTTCACTATCTTCCAAAGATTTCACAAGGATTTGTAAGAAAATGTGACATTTTCTTGTTCCATTTATACCCCACCTTAACTACAATAGTCATATCGGCAGCCATTCTCCTTTTGTAACATATCGCCTATTAGCGATGGTGTTAACTCGTAAACGCTGGGTTGCAGGGTACTTTGTATTTTTAATCATTAGAACACACACACATTAGCACTCTCATACATACTTCCAGATCCTGGGGAGAATCTTGGTTGAAAAAGAACATCCACCCCCAGCCGCGACCCCTCACACGGCAGACACGTGCTCTACTGACTGAGCAAAGGGGTATTGCAAAGCAAAGTTTTTGGATAATTTGCTATAATTTGTATAACCGGTAAACTGTACGAGGTCGCTCTACACAAAGAAGGTGATTCCTCTAATCTAGGACATATCTTCAATTGTTTATCTCGTTTAAGGTGAAGCTGATTAAGAAATAGGCTTTTGCAAGAATATATTGTAGAAGCTATATAATAATAAATTATAGAAAGCGAAAGTGAATGAAGATCCCGTTGTGTTTTCTACGTCGCCAGCGTTTAGTAAATAGAATAAGTACATATGAAGTTCTACCTAGTTCTATGACAATATTTAACTCCATATACTTGTTTTGAGGTCCCATAAACCTAAAAAGTAAAAGAAATGAGCGTGAGTGTATGGGAACAGCATAACTAAAAAAGGAATGAGGGAGATGAATACAAAACTTAATTTTGGACCCAGTATCTCTCAAAATTGCTGCATTCGAATGTTACATAAACATTGTTTTAGTATATTTATGTTTATTTTTTCTTTTTATTAGTATACTTCACGTACATCTTGACGTTACATCGTAACGTTCCTGTGAAATTCACTTCATTCGGCAGAGATTTTGTACATTGGGTAAATCATAAGGGAAAAATATTAATGTTAATTTAAACTTATGTATACTCAAGTAGAATCCACACTTCTATCGGTTTATTACAACACCTCTGAAAAATATTTTCCCTTTCTGGGCCATTAGTTAATTCACGTGGCGTTTTCATATTTATAAAAAATGAATCTGTATAAAAGCATAATTTATTTTAAATAGCGTTTATTGCATCGGCAACTCTCAAGATATTTGTTTTCATTCATCTGAATGTTTTGTTTGACATATTTTGAAATATTTTGTTGCACAGTTATCTATTTTAATAATGAGGATACAGTATAGGATTACAACGCCAGCAATTTCAGAAATTCAAAATGCTCTTTATTTCCGTAAAAACACACTTTGGTCAACCCTTGCAGTAGCAGAATTACGTAACATACACAAATACAATTTTCGTCACTTCTGCACAAACAAAAGAGTTCACTTTCAAAACACAGCTGCAGACACACGAATCAGTTCCGATTACCATTCTGTCTCGATAAAATAGCCACGGCTTCCTTTGTGTACCCACTCACTGTTTGAGAAATTACCAGTATTTTCTGTAAAAAAGCAAGACGTTACTAGAACCTTCCAATTATCTATCTTTATCTGTTTCGGCTATCTCTTTTGTCTCCGCGTTGCACTATGTCCCTTTGTGCGCACCGGCCGCACATCGTCGTAACAATGAGTTTACGACAGTATAAAAGATTTACTAACTCTTTAGGCTCCAATTCCCTTTTGTCTTGTGCTAAGTATGAGATAAAAGTGTTCATTCATGTTATTTGCAATGAAGAATATTTGGCAACAACCTTTTTTGGAAATAACCTGTAAACGTTGCACTAAATTAAACTTTGTCTACTTCATTAGTAAAAATGGAATAAGCGAATGACGAAAATGAATGACGTAAATAAATTATATTTGAAATAGTATTAATACACCTTTTGTGGATGTGGACTTATACGCACAAATAAAGTACGGAAGGCAAATATTTAAAAACAGATCGCTATATATAGTGCATCATAATATTTGATACTCTTTGATGGCATAATACACAAAAAGGCGTATAGTTTGAAATACTGGAACATTAAAACGAAGCTCATGATAAAATGAAGATATATGTTATGTTCAGGGCTTAAGGACCATGTTCTATAAGTTCTTGAGTGAACCAACGTTTCGCTAGGAATTGCACCTAGCATCATCAGGGTGTTGAAATTAGACTTCTTACTTACAAAGAGGACGGAACAACACTGTAAAAGTTTCAAGATAAAATATCTCGTGATCTTCTAGGCACAAGAATCCTGCGAACCATTAACATTCTAATTTCCTGTACTTAGATATTTTTATGTAATTAGGAATTTTTTTATTTAAGAAATAGTATGTTTGCTCCAAAAGTACATCTTTTAAGAGTTATTAAAATCTATTTGTAGGATAAAACTAGGAGTGCCTAACTACCAAACAATGATGTGAAAACCGTACATCAATATCACATTCCATTTCGGAAATATTGACGGTGCAAGTTTTAGTTTATTCATCCTCTATATGTAAACACCAGGTGATACTGATCTACGATTATTTTGTTCCTACATACTGATATCAGTGTAAGCTGACAGTTAATGTGTAAGATCAATTATTGCGAACGATCTGATAAATTCAGACATGATGTAAACAAAAGCTGTATTAAAATATGGTAAATAATCAACTAAACACAGATTAGGGATAACTGTAACAGCTTTTTATAATACAATTATTATGAAAACAACATACTTGAATGACTAATAGTTATTACGTAGAAAATGAAACTAGCTACAGTGAAGCAATGAATATTACAAAAATATAAATATTTTTAACAAATTGCTTCACTTATCTTAAGAAAATGATGTTAATTCTTCTTTATAATGGAGATCGATTTCAAAAACAGATTTTTTTCATCATCAGTCAAATTCGTAGTCAAGGATTCCGGTTACCATGTTCTTATGGCTTTTTAGTATTACCAACATCTGAAGGCCCAAATGACCTTGCTGTCGACGGGCCCTAAAACACCACACACTCACTCACTCACCCTCTGAAAATGGAAATAACCTAAAACCAGAATCAAATTCTGGTATTTCAAAATTCAGTACGCGATGTTTATATTTTGAAATAAATATCTTCTCCCGAACCATTAAATCTATCAGACCATTTAATTGTTTCAATAATTTAACTTCAGGATTTATTTCATGGTTTCATGGTCGTAGCAGGTCATTTTTGGTCATTTAATCATGAAATAAATCCCGAAGTTAAATTATTAAAACAATTAAAGGGTCCGATAGATTTAATGGTTTGGGAAAATATATTTATCTTAAAAATAAACAACGCTTAGTGAATAATTTTATAATACCAGCATTTGATTCTGTTTTAGGTTTCTTTCGTTTTGAGATGTTGGTAATACTAAAAAAAAAATAAGAACATGGTAACCGGAATCCTTGACTACGAAGTTGAATGATGATGAAAACAATCTGTTTTTGAAATCGATCTCCATTAGAAAGAATAATTAACACCATTTTCTTAAGATAAGTGAAGCCTTTTCTTTAAAATATTTATATTTGTGCAATAAGACTAGTAGTTAGTTGATTTTTCCATGCTGATTCTAGCTGATCATGGCTTATCAGTCCGGAAGGCTCGTCTAATTATTCAGACTCCGGCCGTAAAGGCTTAAAGCTATTTATATTTGAATGAACATTTGAGATAGTTATACTTAACAGTATCTACAAATATTGTCATAATACTAAATATTATTTAATTACTAATAAAAGAAATGGCAATCCTAGTTAGAACTATTCAATTATACTTTAGTCAGCCCTCTTTTCAACCATTCAGTTCATTTTGAGGAAAAAGTGAGATACACCTCCTGACATTTTATTCATACTAACAGCACATCGTTTAGGATGAATACTATGCGTCTTTGAAACTTTTCAAAAACACTTTTTACAATATTAAAATTGGATGTTGTTTGAAGATACAACTGCGTGTTCACATTACATAAGTAGTGTCCTCTAACTGGAAATACAACGAGAGTGTGCTCCATTTGCGAAGAGCACACCTTAGCAAGCCATAGGAGTGCGAAAGAATGGAAGCAAAATGTTTACTGTGCTCATTTGCCGCCTCCAATGGAGGATTAACAGCATGTTGGCGCTACTGTTAGCCAGGAAATACACAGGCGGAATAGGTAAATGCCTTAAAGTGATAAATTTGAGATCTGGGAAATACTTATAGTGAAGAATGTTGTACGAGTAAGCATGTGTTGAAATCTATATTTATACTCTTTGACGTCATTTTTCAGATATTGTAAGAATGGTATATGTCAACAGATATTTGTGCAATATAATAAGGTATATCAAGTTACTGTATTATGTTTTACTGTTGTTTTGATTATTAGATTGAAATTACGAAAAAAGTTTTTAAGATATTCGGTGGGGATTTTACCAAAGCTTTTATATTTTGTTAATTGGTAAGCATTCTTTTATTTTGGCTTGTTTAAAGAGGATGGAATGAAAAATAGACATCAATCTAGTTTTAAACACTTGACTAACGCCTCTGTCCCCTTATCTCCAATTAAACCTACAATTAAATGTATAGGAAACCGTTTTTGTAAACGTTTATCTAGATTAAGTTGAACTGTATGGCGAATACAAGAAACTAATGTAAATATAAATCACTACATTTTTAATTTTCTCTTACGCTAACTTAGACACAGATGCGCAATAATAGCTCAGCTGCGATAACTGTTAGTCAACCACGTGCAACAATATTTTAGCCAATTCATCAGTTGAGCCAAATAAGTTTCAAACTCTGTAAATTCTGCATTTTAAAACTATTACATTTAACCACGTATAAAATTAATCATATATTCCTAAAGCCGTGCCACGGCTGAATGATCAGAGCGGTTGGCTCCCACGAAGGCGGCCCGGGTTCGATTCCAGGTGACCAAAAAGGCAGATTTGTGGTAGACATCATGGAGCTGGGACGGGTTTTCTCCGGATCCTCCGGTTTCCCAGTCAGAATTCTACTAATTTCTCCATCAGCATCTTTTCTATCATTCATCTCTCCCTTATAACTATCATTCACTTGTCACATCTTCTTACCTGGCTCGAAGCCCGAGAACGTCTAGAACATATACGCCACAAGGAAAGATTCAGCTCACATTTCATCATCCACTTCCTTCACCTTCACATAAGGAATTTGGCTGATCACCTATCCTGGTTCTCTATCGAATCCGAAGTTTCGGTTGCTCAGGCCCCACCATCAAAGAGATAGAAGAACAAGAATCCCCTAACATCATGATAGTGGTACAACTAGGTAAGTTAAAGAAGGAGAATCATATACACCATTTTATGTGTATTATTTTGTTTTTATACGTATTTATTTTTCTGATCCATCTGTAAGTTTCTTCTGCTGTAAATAGTCAAATCTTGCATTTAAGTACTCCAATTATAAAAACACATTAGAATGCTTAAAATGTATATTTAATCTTAAGAATATAAAACACGTCATAAATTTCTCTTAGGTCCGAATTTAATGTTAAGAATTACATCCAAATAACATGCTCTAACTTCCTCTTCACCCTCATTCTTAAATGTTAAAATTCCCTTTGAACTGAAAACTTCACAAGGTTACTCGTTCTTTAAACTACAGATGAACTTGATAAAGTCATCTAAATGTTTTGCATTGTAAATTTATTTATGCCATCTGATAATAAGGGAATGAGCTTTCTTTTAATACGTCTTTTAGCAGAAATTCAAAGTTTTAGGCGCAATTATTATTCTTCCTTGAGAGTAGCCCAATTACACGGCAACATTTGCGTGAATGTATTACCGGATATAGCATTCTAAGCTGCGGCGTATTTTCAGGATTTATTGCAGATTTTCACGCAAATAACAGATAAATATATGGTATTCTCAAGCGTCCATCTTGTCTGCTTTAGAACCGGTTCTCTCTTTAGCAGAACTGGAGTGATTGCAACACCTTGGAAATATTCGTAACAAAAATAATTCTTAAACGCAAGCCTATAATTACTGATCTTAACTTAACATTTTTGGGCACTAAAAGGGAAAATTTACCCAAAAATTATATTACTCTCTCTGCTAGTTATTATAATGAGTAAAGGGGGCATTGCAATAAAAAATCTGTATTGACATTTCAGCAGAAATTCCAATTAAAACTTGCTAATTCTACATTTATATGAACTTCTCTACGCCTTCAGCAAATTTTTCTACAAATTATTGTTGTATCTAATCTATGTTCATCGAAATACATATATGTAGAAATTGTCTTTTAAGTATTTCCCTGTATGAAAATGGAAATGGAAGAATGAGTAGGTTCAAGCACTTGTGAAATGTCTTAATTTCTGGTTGCTATGTGAAAGCAAGGTCAAAATAAAATAAAACCTTCTTTTCTCAGAAATGTACATCAGAGTAATAACATTAAATGCCTCGAAAATAATTGCCTTAAAACAATTTAATTTGACACAAACGGTTGCTTTATTCAGAAGTACATTTTTAACAAGCCTCTCACACCTTGCAAAAGATAGGCATTTAAGTATGAGAGAAGTTCAAGGACTACTTCCAGAAAATTGCTTATACATATTTCGTTTTTCCACAAAAATAATTTAAGCATGTTAGTTTAATCAGATTCGCTAGAGTCCGCCTCGGCAGCATAGATGCTAGCGTGTCTGCCTCACGTTCAAGAGGTCCCGAGTTCGAATTTCAGTCAGGGTGAGTTACCTGGATAAGGTTTTATCCCGGGTTTTATCTCGCACAAATTTGCTTATATAAAGTAATTATTTTGTCACGTCATGTCAAACATTTACGTTTCATTTCTGAATAATTACAAATATACGTACACGCATACATGCCAACCAATAATGATATTCATACAGTGCTGACGTCGTGATTTATTGTTATAATACAAGTAATAGTGGTTTATTATTTGTATTGGTAAAACTACTTAAGCTAAAAATATGGGGTTTTCATGGTTATGTTAGATGCCTTACTCTCTACCTTCCACATGAATCAGTTATGGAAAAATCTGAGTTTTTTCTAAGCGCGAATAGTATTTCATACAGATTGATTAGTTTGGCGCTCGTCACACACCACTTAGCGGGAATGCAATACGACAACACCGCAGGACTCCGATTGGTTGCTCAACTAGTAGCACTCAAGGACAAACACCTTCCCATTTGAGACATATAATAGTACATTTATGAGATTAAATTTAAATCTGACCCTTGGTTTAGGATTAAAACAATTATTTAATCTTCCTTTTATTAATTTTTAATATTTGCTTGTGAAATGTGTAATTTGTTGCTTAATTGCACAAACACTGGTGACGTCATAAAAATACCATCTCATCAACCTCCTTTAGTACATTTTTATCCAAGTACAAACATTTTCAAGCTTCTAGTTTGAAAGCTGCATCGTGTGGGGCAATTCAAATTCTGAAAAGGCCGAAAATTAAAAACAAAAGGAAATCACCAAAATAGGTGACACAAAGCCCTCTGGCCATCTACAGTGACCCACTTAAGTAGTTATATACCACATTTTTAAAAGGTCACATGGCATTAAAAATAATAGGAAATTGAAGTACACGGATTACTCTAATTAGGCAAAAAAACAATTTGTGTCAATCTTTGCACTTTTTGACCGATTTTTACAGATGGGATTCTTAAGGAACTCCGCGTTTCAGAACATGGTGTCCATCTGTAATATTACTCTTCGTCGGTTCGGTCATATTTATGGTACGAGACCCTATTAATCCAGAGCCTTATTTTTCTACTCGAGAATAAGGGACTATTCTGCCAGGAAGTGGGACTATATTTGTCAGCATCAGATTAGGAATTTCTGGGTCTTAAAGCTAGTCCAGCTGGACTGGATTAAGGGCGGAGAGGTCACTGATAACAAACAAATGACTTCCCTCTATTGACGTTGGCAGGCAGCACTTGGAGCGGAATTTGATCCTCTGTCAGTGACTCTTAGCTTTTGTTGTTTTGGGTTTGAGTGTAGATTACTTGGAAGCCAATTCCTCGAGAACTCCTATGCCCGGTCATTACCAGCTATAGGAATGAGACACCTTTTATTCGGATCAGTGTACGAAATCCTTGCTCATCTGACATTTCTTTCACCTACATACGAATAGGGATCTATAAATCGAGAGGTAATTACACCCTTCACTACAAGAGAAGGTATATCATCATTACTATTCCTTGTATAGTATCTGTTTATAACAATTGAAATATAATCTATAAATACCCATGAAGTTACAGGAATTTCAAGCACATTTTAGTAATGCTACAGCGCTCACATATCATGAGTTATGCACTAATTTTCTGTTCTGTGTATCCACATGGACCATGGAAAACCATTCTAAGCGGAAGTAATCTTCGAATAACTCAAATTGTATTCCTGGAAAGCAATCACCTGCATATTACCCGAACCAATTACAAAATAAGTGGCTCTGATCGGCATCAAAGGAGTATGTTATATTTGCCTGCAGTGATGAATCGATTCATGATGTTGGTAGGTGGTGAATGTCAGACCTTCAACACTACTGTCTGGGATCAAAGGATATAAACTAGATGTCCACATATTCGGTTCTTGGCAGCGTAGTGGTATCTATATTCGCCGGGGGTGTTATAGCAGTCGCGTACTGGATGTGAAAGGCCATGAACCAAGGAGACGGAGTATTCATCTTGGGCATCTATTTTTCGTCCCTGAACACACCATAGATATAAAACAGTATATTAAAATAAAAACTGAGAACTTATCAATAGTTCTTGTTTCCCCTCAAGGCTTGAAGATTGGAATGGAGCAATGTAAAATGCTAAAACTGTTTCTGAGAGGCCTTACAATATGCTCCTACTGCCTTTTGTAATCAATGCATCTGAAGTATAGGAATGCAATGTACTGAAACCAATTATTATGGAGTCATGTAATGGCAAACTTCTTTTTGAGCCATAGCAATACTAAAATACACAGCAAAAAGAAATCTACAGTGTTATAGAAATTCTAATGTACACTACTATGGCATACTAAAAATAATAACCTCTGCAAGTCACCTAAAATAATAGAAGTTTGAATACAAATTTAAGTATGTCTGAATAAATTTGAAGCTTTGTCATGTCAGAAAATAGATCTCCTTTGTAGTTCTTAGTAGAGAGATACATCTGCGGAAAGCATAGAGCAACACAGACAAAGGGAATAACTAAGTCATCGATCCTGACACCACCGTTTGAGGTGACAGAAATCGGCGGTTCAAATCCCGTAAGATCCGTCTTCCTTGACCACGCCTTTCTCCAATTTTCCTCCGTCCTCTTAGTCCCAAATGCCGAGGAGGGTCCTTAAGCATAGGCCTGGCTCGATTTCTTCCCAAATTGCTTTTTCCTTTCATTCATCAGCACCTAACAACTGTGGTGCCGTATTTAGTAAGAATGAGATTTAAAACACTTCCAAAAGTTGCCAATGAGGGAAAGGCTAGTTCTACATGTAGAATATTGAAATATGACTATCGCCATTCAATGTGCCTCAAAATATCCCCAATTTCCAAGAAAACTCCATATCGTTTTGACTGCTCACGCTTATTTAACTGTTTAATTCTTTCAAGGAGCCGCGTTGACGTAGTTTGCCTTCCTATCCTTACACCTGTCCTTTATGTTCTGTATATTATGCACCCAAGGATGTAAGTTATTACAGCTATTTCATGCTTTTTGTAACCAAATAAAAAGGGTTATGTGGATTATAATATAGTACACAGTGTAACTGCCATTCCTTCACTTTTCACTGCATATTGAGTTATGCAATGTACTGGGTATGCAATAATCCTTAGGCTACAGACCTGAGGTAAAGTACTGCAAATGCTAGGACCTCTAAGCCATAAAAAGGACAGGATAGTATGTTGAAGAAGAAAAGTAAGAAAATATGTGCAATTACACTTTATTTAATGCGTTGCTTTTCTATCTCACCTGTTACACAATTCTAGCTGCATACTGGTTCCTTAAATCTTAACATTTACAGATAAAATGGGCAGAACGTAAGACTTCAGATGAGCTAACGAATGTTTCTGCTAGTTTATTACTACTAGGCTGATATTTTAATAATAATCATGATGACGATGAAAAGGCTCTCGATTGTACTAAACAGTAATTTTGTACAACCCTGGCAGCACCAAAATGACGTAACACACAAACACGCAGTCTTCAATGTCGTCTCGTTGCTTCACTACACAAAAATAAACAAAAGAATCGCTGCGGACAGTTCAAACGCACAAGTACAACACAGCTGCACTACTCAGCTAACAACTAGCAACTTAACGCTCTAACACTTTATACTTCCAGTCACTGTGCTAGAATGTAATCGATCGTTCGAAAACAATCGCGACGCAGCGAGAAAACGACGGAACATCTGTGTCTCTTTCTCTCTGTTTCTCTCTCTCGAAAAGCGTCTAGCTCTGCGCGCCACTATCTGTTTCTTTCTTTCCTGCGCACGCGCCCAGCACTGGCTTGTTGCGGCACTAACACAAAAAAAGGTGATCGGTGACAACATAATAGCAATTTTTAACAAGTAGGGATAAATTATTGTAATTATATAATGATGATTACGATAATAACAACCTATTACAGATTATATGCGCATTGTTATTGTGTTAATTGTTGAAGTTGGCAAGTATGTGAGCATTCTCTTAGGGAGAATAAGTTCAACTTCATTTCCATTTCTGAGAAACGTTTGACATAAATGATAAACCTCTTTTGCATTTCTCAACAACCCCT
The DNA here is from genome assembly GCA_030765055.1 of Mantis religiosa. NCBI lineage: Eukaryota > Metazoa > Arthropoda > Insecta > Mantodea > Mantidae > Mantis > Mantis religiosa. The sequence continues at coordinate 77,152,534 of CM060949.1, read as the reverse complement.
CTCTTTCCCTCTACAAGATCCAGTTGCTCATCACTTTTGATTATGCTAGTCATCTGTTTTTCTTTATATGAATCAAAATAGAACTGATCCCTCCTTCTTTTCGTACAAGTATAATACCCAAATTGTTTGATGTTTGTTTTGTAGCATTTATTTTGAGCTAATGATAGGTGATAAATTTGACTCCATGCACAAGAAAAAGACTATATGATCTTGGGGATTGGGCCACCTTCCCATTGCCAAAGTTAATCCTGTATTATATTGTATCTGGAAATCAACGCTTCCACAACGATAGTATAATAAGTCGCAAAAAGGTACCAAAGTTTGAGAACAAAATTATGCTTTTACCGTATCTCAGTGAATAGACTTGTCCTTCGTTTCGAGCATGATATTATTCCGGGAATTGTTTGCCTTGTATTAGGCTGCTTTATAACGATTCTGCCCTATCTTGTGCCGCTTTGCAAGTGAAGTCTGTGCTGTACTCAGGTTGACGCGTTGTAGGTCAATTGATTCAGTTTTGGAGTCCACAGTATGCTTCTATTGCTACTCCTTTCCTAATGAATGAGACGACGATTTATAAAACAAATTCTTTGCCATTCGAGCGCTTTACGGTGAAGCAGTTTATAGTCGTATACGTAGATTTATTCGTGAAAGCGATTAAACTGCATTGTTCTTTCAAACAAAAAACTTGACATGGCATCTAGAATATCTGGACCAAGTCCAAAGAAATCTCTGATAAAATTACAAAAGAAGTAGGATTTTCGCACTGAACATTTGGAATGAAAACCCCAAAATATTAAGATAAAGATTATCACAGAGAGGACCCGGCACCGAAGCCTGTAGTTTATTTTACGTAAGCCCAGAGGCATCCTCCTGAGGAAGGACAGAGGGCTCCCTGCCTAAGGAGTTACAACAGTGCATAGTGCAGGGTCCCTAAACTTTACCAGTTAAAAGCCCCTCCGCGGCATGCTAGCCAACCGGTGTCCCACCCGTCATGGTCCATTCAGGTCGGCCCGGAGAACGGAAACAATCTTACTGCAGCGTCGAGACACCCACTGACACTTCAATAGAGTTATTTGAAATTCGGAGATGTAATTAATCCACCTAGCATTCGTCTGGCTAAACGGAAAACCCCCGAAAAACTCATTGGTTGGCCACGGTAATCGAACTCGGGCCTCCCAAATGAGGTTACAAACGAGCCATTCCACTCAGTACTCTACAAGTTAACTTTAGCTCAGAACTTACAACCATGCGGTAATGCGGGTACAATTTATTTCTCTCATTTGATTTCCACAATTGGGTGTAGGCGAATTATAACGATCGCTGTATTGATTTTCGTTTTTTCTCGGAGGAATCATTGTTTATGTTTACATGGTCATTAATAGTTTACGTCAGTTAATGCAAATTTCTTAAAAGGACTGTGAGGAATGTTTAGCATCACAATGGTATTTTGTCAAAGGTGCTCAACTGCCAATATATGCAGTTATTGTAGCTATAATTGACATGAATATGCTTGAATTAAAAGGACTATGAATATAGGACTTCAGCGTCCTTCCTAGTGACAAGTTTCCGTTGAGACAGCCGGCCACGCTCCCAGCGAAAGCATTGCTTATCTTACAGTACCCATGATATGCCTTGCAATATTTAATCACTAATCATATGAATACTAACATACGATATATATATATATATATATATATGTGTGTGTGTGTGTGTGTGTGTGTGTGTGTTTGTGTGTGTGCACTACACACTTTAGTTTACGTTAATTATGAATGAAACGTTAGGTACATCATTAAAATGTACTAAAGCATTTTCCTTTCCTGGGCTTATTTTACTGCATATGAATACGAAATAAAAAAATTCTAACGTCACTGCAATTTTATGTTACAGAAAGTAACCTAAGTTGCATTGAAAAATTAAAACCTTTTGGCGTACTTTTTAGTTTATTATAGGTTTCCCCAATTACAATGTTCACTATAAAGTTACAATATGAACAAAATGTATCAAAAGCAACACAAAATTAATTGCAGAATAAATAATAAAACACAAACAAACACAAACATGTTGGTAACATTGGTTCACATGTACAATAAGTCAATCTTTCTACTTCTAGTAGTAAATAATCACAGGATAAAGCAAAATTTCTAATTTTCATACTAAATATATCAATGTTTAAGGGATGTAATTTACTGTATAATGACTGCATTATATACATAGGTGAATATTTATAGCAATTAGTATTTAACTTCTGAGGAAGAAAATATTACGAAATTTATTAGGTGCAACATTTGGAACGTAAAAGTGCATTAATTGTTTAAGTTTATCGTCATCAATCATATTATGAAGTAATTTGTAAAAGAAAAGCAATAACTGATAATTTATCCTATGTGATGGACTTCTAAAGTCGAATAAATGAAGCAATGAATTACATGATACGAACTTAGGGCAACAATGAAAAGTTTTGAAAAACACATACCTTAGAAATTTGTATTGAATAACTTCGATAAGTTTAATAACTTTGGCGGTATAAGGACTGCATACTAGTGAAGCATATTCGAGTCTGGATCTTACAAATGAATTATATAATGTAACAAAAAGTATAATATAATTGAAGTTGGCTGAGCCACGAATAATGAATCCCAAATTTCTATATACTACACTGATTACTGTTTTAATTTGTTTATTAAAAGATATATCCTTATTAAAACTAACTCCTAAATCAGTTGTTTCTAAAAATTTTAAATTAACTCCATCTATTTAATAGTCATAACAATATTCTTTTTAAGCTTAAGACCATAACTTGGAATTTTGAAATATTAAAAGGAAGAATATTGTCTTTGCTCCAATTATTTCTTGATATTTACATTAAGCCGTTGGTTTTAAATTCTCTGTTTTCTGTTTCTGTTTTCCCATCCTTCTGTTTTTGTGTTTGTTTTTAGTTTTAACTTGTGATACACACATTCACATACACTCACAGCAATGCAAATGATCATGAAGAGAATAAACAAACCCACGCACAACGGAACACCAAAGCCAAACTCCGTAGCTAAATTGTTTTACATGTAGTATTTTTTCACTGTTTTCTAATAACCCTAGGGAGTTTAATATTTTCTTTGCGTATTTCTGGGGGAACTTTAAAATTTCCATTAAAGTTAATCCTCCCTATGGGCTACTCAGACTTAAATTACTTTTTCATATTTTGTGTTAGGGCAAAGAAAGTTGAATGCATTCACTTTGAGCCATATAAGGCACTGAGGAGAAAATAAACGCCAGATTTTCTTTTAAACTATACGTTACATTTTAATAACTTATAGAAATGATAAATGAAGGTTAGAAATGGAAAACGTTTGGTTTTTAGAGCTATACAACTATGCAAAGTAACATATGTTAAGTACTGAGAAATACAACTAATCCAATCTGACCTCATTTTCAACATTCATGGTAATACTAAAATTGATAATAATTATAATAATGATAAAATATATGGCAATAATACCATTGAAATAATTATGTAGATATTCTTATCATATGATTATTATATTTTTATACTATAGTTTGAACTAAAGACATACGGGTTCTACTACAATAGCTATATGGGTAGCCTTTTTCAGTTGACGTCCTCCAACGTTTAGTCATATCTGACGATGAATGAAATGGGTGAAATGATACTTAAATGAACCCAAGGTCCATAGAGCTTAGTGTTGCCCTATTTTCGTATTTCAGGATAAGAAGAAACCCGAAAAAGTATTATCCAGGTAACTAACCTGAATGAGACTGGAGCTCGAGACGTCTTGAATGTGAGGCAGACAGACTATTATCTACGCTGTAGCATGTTTGATGAGCGTAATTATATATTTATTCGTAAAAGTTGTAAGTATTTTGCTGATGAACATGGTTCTTGTAAATATTGGATTGTTAAGATTATTAGAATTGGAATTTTACATGTTCTGTAATTATTTATTTCTCTTCGCGAAGTTGTGTGCTAAACTGGACTTCAGTATGGAGGTACATTGTATAGTGACCGCGCATATAGGATCGCCAGGCGGCTGGCTTTGTACGGAAAAAGCTGTTCTTACCTCTAACCACAATGTCATAAACATCTTAGGATACACTTATCGGGTTGGAGGTTTGAAGAAAGTTAGGCACGTGTTTACAGCTGAGAATACCCAGGGTTGCCGTTATTTAAAAATTAATTTATCCTTTAATAATACATAATGTTACAACGCTTTCTAACATAACTGAAAAGAGATATATTAGTATGTTGTTAATGGTATTAGTACTTATGTTACCTAAAAGAACTAATAATATTATTATTAGCATAGTATCCAAGGAAAGCTTAATAAAACATTCCGATACCTTGTTGTAGGACCATCATTACAGTTTAAAAGGGTTAAATTGCAGCAGTATGCATGAATTTGCGAGGGATATTTACTTTCAAATTAAAGAAGCACTTTGGATATTCTGGTAGTTAATAATAATTGGACGTTATATCTTTGTTTATTGAAATTGTGAGTCCATTTATCCAAAAATATTTTCCTATATTCTATGGTAGCTACAGGTGGTGAATCAAATTTCAGTTGATTTTACAAACCAGTAAGTACCTCAAAAGTAAAACAACGGACAACGGAATTAAAGAAAAACTAGTAAGGAAAATCTATTACTCTTTTTAAATTCTGAAAGCTTTTAAAAAGATGTCTGCTAATTTTACAAATTTGAATTAAGTTAAGCTGTATAAGTTTTTGGAGGGGGGCCTTCTGTTAAACACAATTAAAATAAATAATCACGTACATTCCGCATAATAATTAAATGAACGCTTTGGAACTCGAGAAATGTAAGAAATGCCGTTAGGTATATATTACAAGTTTGAATGGAAATCCATGTTAGCATATACATGTTAGGTTCGATTCCCATGGTGTCTACATCATAAATAAATAACGCAAATGCTAAATGCTAATAAACATTAAACACTAATAAATTTATAGCACTACACTAACTACACTTAGTAAAACACTATATATATAGCTTATATATAAAGCTTAATTAACGCATAAGAAGCACGTTTACACAGTCTAAGCTAATAGACGGTACCGCCGTTCTGAGGACATAAGAAAAACATCGTAATAGCACTTTAAACTGGTGAATTTAGTGAGAAGGATCACCCCATATATCTGAGGATGGAAGAAGACCCTTAAATTGCTTCTCTGTGAGGATCTGTGGTCAGAAGTGAAAGCTTTGCTTTCACTTTGGTGTCGCTGGGATGGAATGAACGCGGCTACCATACCTATGCCAACAAGTGGGGCACCCCGGGAGGAAGGATGAGGCGAGAGGAGACCGAGGGCGGCCGTCCCAAGGAGCCTTAGCTGTGCAAATGTTAGGATTCTGACTAGTTGGAAACTCGACGGCAGTAAAACCGGTACCTCACCAACCATGGTCATGAAACGGTCCACTAGGTCGGCCTGGAGACCGCTCTACCAGAGGAGAGGGAGTTTACAGGAGCAGATCATCCTGCCATGTAGCGTCGGGACTCCCGCCGACACTTCTACTCTGAAAGAGACCATTAAATGAGAGATGGTGTGAAATTATAATGGAGATGAAATGGAGGGGCAGGAAATTCCTGGGTTGTAATTAACCTATCTAGCACTTGCCTGGTGACCCCGGAAAACCCGCGATAAAGCCCATGGGTCAGGTAGGTCGGCCATGGAATGAAACTGCCTGAACCATTCTGCTCGGTGAAGTTAGGGAAATAGGGTTGAATTTTAAATCCATACAAAATTTGTTTTAAACACATATTTTATTTCCTGCACCCTTTCTGCGTCTACAGCGAAATGTGTAGCGTATGTGTGTAGTTATTGAACTCGACCAACATGAAGCAGACAGAACTACGTTTTTTGAGTTGACATGTATCATAGGCGACATAAACAACTGATAGCTGGCAGAGAAAGTAATATTAAAGTAATATATTTCTTACGTAAACATCTACAAATTATAAAATCGTTTGGAACTTATGAGAGAATATGGGAATATAAACAAAATAAAATGAAGATATAAACAAAGAATGGGCATCCAATTCTGAGTCGCAAGTGGTCACGCGTGGCATGCATGGAATGATTGCTTTCTGATACCTGGCGCAGCTCGTCAAAGCGTTCGGATATTGATTATACGCAATACCGCAAGCCCTTAATACCTAACGCATCCCAATTAATTTAAATCCATGTTAAATCATTCATGATCAGAGATTTCTGTGATAATCGTTGTGGATAACAGTGACGATTCACGTTGCTTCTACATGGCCACAAGTATTAGTTTTTGCACAAGATTGAAAACCTTCTGCATATACGCACAGTGCTCATTTTATGTTTCCATAGACATTAGAAAAGATAAACACTGAAAATACCTTATACTTCGGTAATTAAAACAACCTTATTCACTTCAAAGACATAATTAACTTTGTTGTTTCATGCAACTTTTGGAATTTGAAGAAGATATACAATGTAAAGTTATGTAATTTATATAGGTTAGTTTTCGTACCCATATGCTTTGCTTAGTATTACAGATTCATCTTATTTATTTATCTAAGTAAACCAAAGCAGTGCAGCAATAGGAAAAGAATTACAGGACAATGTTTTAGCATTTCCAACAAAGATTAGTTTTATTCTGCATTCTCTTCTAATAAACAAACAAAGCAAATATCTTAGGGCTTTATTGACTATTATATATAACATAATCCTATTATTAAATGAATAATACTGCTATGATTAGCTATGAAAATTAGAATTGCTGTAAATAATATTGAAGGAACATATTAGGGATGTGAGACTACAATTTAGTTAAAGTTAACATCTGGCGTGACAGCCCTTAGAGGGCCAAGGCCTACCAGCCCGACTGCCGGCCTCACGCCCACTTACGCATGGCAGAGGTGGACGATCATCCAACCGATGCGGGGAGAAGGTGTGGTCAGCATCTCGGCATCCAGCCGGAATTATTGGTTTCCGTGACCAGGGCCGCTTACTTTGCTTACCTCACTATGCTAAGTGGGCACCAGTCCTATACCCGGGACCTAAATCCCCACCACAGGGTTGGGATCGTACCCGGGCCCCTTTCCGTGGCATGATGCCTAAGCCCGCTACGCCACGTCGCAGGACGTGTGACTGCATGCTAGTGGTCTATATGTGTTATAAGCATATAGAAGTGTTCAATTTTCAATATTTGAAATACTCAAAAATAAAGGAAAGTGGGTTTGAGAGTAAATATTATAATTGTTCCACTTATACAGAGAAATATATAGATCTGAAGCATAAATATGGATTAAAATATTTAAAAATAAAATGCAAGCAACAAAACTAAAATGTAGATTAATGATGTGGGGAAAATATGGACTATCGGGCAACGTAAATAAATAAATAAATAAATAAATAAATAAATAAATAAATAAATAAATAAATAAATAAATAAATAAATAAATAAATAAATAAATAAATAAATAAATAAATAAATAAATAAATAAATAAATAAATAAATAAATAAATAAATAAATAAATAAATAAATAAATAAATAAATAAATAAATAAATAAATAAATAAATAAATAAATAAATAAATAAATAAATAAATAAATAAATAAATAAATAAATAAATAAATAAATAAATAAATAAATAAATAAATAAATAAATAAATAAATAAATAAATAAATAAATAAATAAATAAATAAATAAATAAATAAATAAATAAATAAATAAATAAATAAATAAATAAATAAATAAATAAATAAATAAATAAATAAATAAATAAATAAATAAATAAATAAATAAATAAATAAATAAATAAATAAATAAATAAATAAATAAATAAATAAATAAATAAATAAATAAATAAATAAATAAATAAATAAATAAATAAATAAATAAATAAATAAATAAATAAATAAATAAATAAATAAATAAATAAATAAATAAATAAATAAATAAATAAATAAATAAATAAATAAATAAATAAATAAATAAATAAATAAATAAATAAATAAATAAATAAATAAATAAATAAATAAATAAATAAATAAATAAATAAATAAATAAATAAATAAATAAATAAATAAATAAATAAATAAATAAATAAATAAATAAATAAATAAATAAATAAATAAATAAATAAATAAATAAATAAATAAATAAATAAATAAATAAATAAATAAATAAATAAATAAATAAATAAATAAATAAATAAATAAATAAATAAATAAATAAATAAATAAATAAATAAATAAATAAATAAATAAATAAATAAATAAATAAATAAATAAATAAATAAATAAATAAATAAATAAATAAATAAATAAATAAATAAATAAATAAATAAATAAATAAATAAATAAATAAATAAATAAATAAATAAATAAATAAATAAATAAATAAATAAATAAATAAATAAATAAATAAATAAATAAATAAATAAATAAATAAATAAATAAATAAATAAATAAATAAATAAATAAATAAATAAATAAATAAATAAATAAATAAATAAATAAATAAATAAATAAATAAATAATAAATAAATATATAATTTGTAACTTAAAACTTCACTTATCTTGTAAGAAATGATAACTCTTATAAATTCTCCGCAGATAGATATTTATGGCAGGTAGATGATTAAAATTGCCTTTCTCATAAGATTTATTGATGCTCAGTCACTTTGTGATAATCTTAAAGCTAGGCAGCTATTCAATCTCTTCATTTACCCTTCTATTAATTGCTTCGTGACCAAAACTTATATAAACAAATCTCCGCTGTGTTTCCACAAAGCCTTTACCTAAGGATGATATTTTAATATTGATTTTGTTTAAATTACGTTTCCTAATGTCTTTGAATTACTTGACGTTTTAACGATATTTAGTTCACTAATTAACTTTTCATTACAGATAAGAGAGAGAAGGGGCACAAATACTAGATTATTCATTTGTTTGGCTGACCTATTGTATGACTATACTTTTATAATGACAGCAACCTGTGTGCAACTGGTGCACTGGGGTAAGGGAGCTGAGTATTTATACGGCCTTTTCACGAGTTATGGTTGCATTTTATTGTGCGCACAACCGTAAATTTCCGTGGGTAGTGTTTGGCCCTGCGAAAGATAGCAGCGTTTTAGTACCGATAAATCAACACTTGGAAGATAGGTTTTCGAGCATACAAGCTCTGTTTTAGAAATGTATGTTTGTACTTTTTTCATATTACTACAAAAATATCTATTAATTGTTACGTTATATATTTAATTCTATGATACGTAAACTTCTGCCAATTTGATTAATTTTAACTTATTATCTTTTGTAAGCAGGCAATATAATTGTGATGTAATGAAGGGAGCTGATACACTTCTTTCCATTTGAAATAGGGAAACATATTTATAATTTCGTCAGATACAGATGGACGTTTGAATAACAATATGTGAAATAAATTGTAAGAAGATAAAAATGTGTAGATAGCAATGATAATGCATGTAGTATACCTAATTGATTTATACTTCAGATTTAAATATTCCTTAAGAATAAAGAATTAAGAAGATAAAAATGTGTAGATAGTAATGATAATGTATGTAGTATACCTAATTGATTTATACTTCAGATATAAATATTCCTTAATGCTATAGTAATGAGTTCTTTAAGTTATAGTCCAATGGTTGATTGATAGAATAATTAGAACTATCAACAGTCTCCTACCTGCAAAAAATATCCGTGGCAAGCAAATCAGACACTTCACAGAACCTAAATTCACTTTAAAAACAAATTCATAGCAATGGTAAAAAACAGCACAGCTCCGGCTTAAGTGCAAACGTGAGTAGCAAAAAGTCATTTGATCAAATAAAAATGTACAAAAATAATAGGGAATACAGTAGAAGCCAGGCATGGGGAACTGGTACTCTCTGAGGACAAACCACTCACGACCAATCACTGATAATTCAATGTTAACAAATAACAATGAGGATCGTTCAAGCTTTACCTTGAGTTCCTCAGGTATGTAACAGATCCAATGAGTTCTTAATCTTTGAGGAATTTTACTCTGATATACGTTCTTTTAGCATGGCCTGTAGGAAAAATGAAGACGGTTTTCGCTTTTTATAAACAGTGTTAGAAAATTTAAAGCAATTACAAGGAGTATTAAAGAAATGATTCGCTAGAGAAACGATTAATTTTACTTAAAATTATTTTACTTAAAATATTACTAATATACTTTAATGAACTCACTTTGGTAGCAAGATCTTTTCTATCTTTTACGGTTTATTATGACTCAGAAAGTCTCAGAAGATGCTTAAGTAAAGTCAAAATCTATGTTTATTTTGTAATAAAGACATAGTAATTCAATGAAAATTCTTAGTCATTTCGAAGTTCCAAGCCAAATTTAGGAAAATATGGAAATGACAGGGCTTAATAAATGGGGAAGCTAATCTTCCAAAAATTAATTTAATTAATAATCTACTGTCTCTCATTAGAGGTACAAGGCAATTTAACTAAACCTGTTAAGTTAGGAGATAGTACAATAATTATTTAGGTTTCAATGTTAATGGAATAGAACCTGGCTCCTTCTTCATATTAAGTCAACTTTTTATTTTTAGGGGCTTCTCCACTATTTAGTACCCTAAATTTCCAATCTCCATATGTGCTTATCCCTCAATTTTCCTTCAACCAACTCCTGTTTATCCATCATCCGCACTATTCCAGACTTCCACGAAGTTCTAGGCCAGCTCCGTTTCCTTCCATTACCTAGAGACCAATGTAAGGTAGTATCATATTTGGCCACTTCTATTCTTCCAATCATAAGTCAAGTTCTATAATACTTTGGAATGAGAATATTGTCTTTAAAATGTTTGTGTCCCTAAATTAAATTACTATATCTGGCATTCATCCGATATTAGTTTTGAGGTTACGCTGTAGGTACACACATACACACACAACCAGTTACACACGCAAACATTAAGCTTAATCATGGCTTCTGTGGACACTGATAAAATTAGCGATTTTCCGTTGAGAGTTAGTGGTTCGATTCTTGGTTCTGGGGGGGTGATTTTAAGTCGTCTTTATCCAAACCTACTCTTCTAACTAATGCATAATATTTTCTTAAGATGCAAAGTCCTTAGAAGACCACAGCAATTGCTGTAGGTCCTCTCATTCCACCGCCATTTTCATTAGAGGTAACGGATTACTTTTGGGTACCTGTAACCCTTTATTTGTTTAAATTAGCTCTTGGACCCTATATGTGGAGTAATACGGACAATAGCGATGCAATTTATATTTCAATATGTCTACGCTTCATGTACCTATAAAATTATATCGATTCAGGAGATTAACTCAAGTACTAATGTGTGACATAAATGCAGTAAAATAACTGATTACAAAACCAATGACACATCAGTGAAATAAAAAGTAAAGTTTCATGTTAAAACTAATAGGTGCATTAGTTTAAAAACCTTTTATATACAAATTTTACTAAGGAAAATGTATGATTCTAAAACAACTTTAGAAGTGTTAAATCCAAATACAGTGCTATTAAGTGTCACTAAACAGTTATTTCCAACTAATTTAAATTTAATAATCTTCAAATGAGTTTCATCTACAGTTTATCCGGGGTAAAGGACCAGGAGAAGGGTCGAGAGAGAATGCATCTATGTAAGTTTATCAGATCTTTTTGTTACGAAAATAACTGTAAACGTACTGAAAACTCTATTAACACTCCTGAATATAGTTCAAGGATAGGGGTTTGTGAAATATTTGCCTTCATACTCATTTACAGAATTGTGCTTCAGTTCTACATGCTGGTTCCAGCACTTTTTGAAAGCTCAAGCTAACATATCTCCTAGAGAAGCTGTCACATTCAGATTGGGAATATATCGTGGAAGTTTTTAATTTTCTCTAAGAATGAACATTATAATGTAGTTTGCTTTGGTGGTTCGTTATAACAATTTAGGTATGAGGAGACTTTACAAATGGATTTGATTTGTATTACGAGGGTCTGCTGATATATCTCGGGCTTCATATAGAGATGGAACCACTGGACTAGTTTGATGGATAGCATCATATAGTTTGAAACATGAACTTTGGGTCCTTGGATCAGTTATTGATTTAATTATGTAATATGTTTGATAATTATATATACATTTGAGAACTGTAACTAGCTATGATTGTGAAAGTAAAATTGTAGACTTTGATGTAAAATATTGTAACGAACCTGGGTAGATTTACGTGAAAAACACTGCACTCCCGAGCGACAGTCTATGAAGGGTGGATGTCAGACAATAGAATGGAATGCCAGCTATTTTACTGTACAGTTACACATGTCAATGTTCTCTTAGTTTTCCTTGTGACGCCGTGCTGTGTATATAAGAGAGTAGCAACCCCCATTCAGCCCTCATTTTGCCTCATTGCTCATTGCAGTCAAGTGTATTGTATACACCCATCTGGTATGTCCGACGATGTGCCGCGTCCAGTAAATGTATTATAAAGTGCCCGACGAAAGTGCAGTTATTTGAAGGTGTCCGGGTTCCACACAAATGTAAGGACAAATTAAAGGAGTTCAGAGATTATCGGATGTTTGTGTTGTCTCAGACTTAACAGCCTGAGAACCCCCCCCCAAAAAAAAAGAGTCCATGCAGGAGATAGCAGCTAGAGACAAGGGTAAAGCAAGCAGCCGACGACGACGTGGAGACCGAGGAAGGAGTCCCGACGTTGACCCAGGTATGTGCAGCCGTGAGGCGGAGAGAAAGTACTGAGAGGTTGAGCCACTGGGCTAGTTTGATGGACAGCATCATATTATTTAACTCCAGATTAGCTTGTATCCATAGTTGCAGGTGAATAGTTAGTTTAGTATTTTTTTTAATTTAATTATTTTAAATAAGAGAAGTGTAGGGGTTTCACGAAAGTGGAGGATTTGGAAAAGCGAGTGTTGATTAAATACTTCCCCTTAAAGAAATCAAAGAGGAAATGGACAGTACATTGAAAGACTTTGCTCCTTTACATAGTTTAAACTGGAATGTAGGATCACTAGTGATGACCGTCGCTCTGGACGCCTTATGGAAGTCAGGATTCCCGAGATAATTGTGGGAAAAAACAACTAATAGAAGTTAAAGGTATAAATAATGATAAATTTCCTAGTAATCGAATATCTTGAAAATTTGTTACATTAGTACTGGAAGACCGCAGATTAAAGTTGTTTGAAATAGCGGAGGCTGTAAAAATATCTAAAAAGATGCAGGTAATACTTTGAGTAATGTTTTGTCCTTCATGAGCTCTGTGCAAGATGGGTGCCACGTTTTCTGACACCTGATCAAAGCTTGTAAGGAAAAACTGCTTCTGTTAAGGATTTGGGACTCTACCACAAAAATCCCATTGAATTATTGAAACGGCTTATTACTATCGATGAAACTTGGATACTTCGCTACCCCTTGAATCACAGCCAAAAGAGTGGATTGCACCAGATGAACCAACTCCAAAAAAGGCAAAATCAATTTTGTCAGCTAACAAGATTATGGGGAGTGTTTTCTGGGATGCACAGGGAATTATTTTTTAGATTACCTGGAAAAGGGTAAAAGTGTCACTGGTGACTACTACACAAGCTTACTACAACGTTTGAGTGATGAGATGAAAAGAAAAACCTCATTTGCCAAACCAAATTACCTTGTTTTCAAACGAAAATGCTCCCATTCATTGTTCAGTCACTGCAATGGGAAAAATATGTGAATTAACGTTCAAATTGCTTGAAGATTCATCCTATGCGCCAGATCTAGCATCCAGTGACTACTCTGTTTCCGAACCTCAAAAGATTTCTTGATGGATAAACAGCCGACCGTCGCCTTCCCTCTATTACGCATAGTAAGTGGGCGCAGTATGCACATTTTCTATCATGTGGTAGAAAAGGTATTGCGTTCTATCCAAACAGAGTATATCAACGTTCCTGTGTAAATACCCAACTTTTAAATCTCAAAAGAATTAAAAAATAATTTTAAACAGCAAATCCCAAGTGCGAGGGGCCAATAAGTTAAACGTTTTACAAGGATGCTACAGAAATGTTTTCCAGAAAATTTTACTATATAACAAAAGTGTATCTTTTATAGTACAAATCAAAGCCATTGTTAATTTATGTAAAATACATAATTGTGAAGTCTCCAGTTCCAAAATACTCCTACATATTGGAGAGAATTTTAAAATACTTATACTTTTCTTTTCAAATAATAAATAATTCGAATTTTTCCTTCTGTACATGCCAATAGAACGCAATTTGAATGCCTTCACAGAGCTTTTAAAAGGTTTGAGTATTTGACTTAAACCCGCTATACTCTTCTCTTCCTATTTTATCTACAAAGAAATGTGTAATAAAGGCATTATAAAATATGCATCTAGATTAAGGGCAACTAGGTAGAAGGTGATACCGAAATTAAGGTTTACCAGAAGTAAAGAATCATGATAGATGCCAAAGGAATGTTGGTTCTTTGTTACGACAAGGGCAAGGCCAGTTGAGTTGTGGGGAAAGTTGTTATAACAAAAGCAATGTAAGAAACAGCGTCCTTAGCAGTTTTCTAAAGGGGCTCACTTGACTTATATGAATAGAGTATTCTATGGATAATTCAGAATGGCATGACAAAAGAGCCACAAAAAGATTTTGGTTGAATGAAGAGGGCTTTCGGTAAGTGAAAGTGATACACCCACGCGCAGCAGTGGAGAGGAGACTCCGTGGCTTGCAAGCGATCAGAACAGTCTTCGGCGTGAGGCCGATCAGAACAGTCTTCGGCGTGAGGCCGATTAGAGCGGTCCGAGGCGTGAAGCCTATTAGGGCAGTCCACTGGTTCTATCTTGAATATTTGTCGGTTCATATATTTGAGGAACGAATAAAGTTTATCGAGTAATAAACATTCTGCCGTCAGTAACTCTAAACAGAGATTGGTAACCCTTGGTCGGCAACTTTCATTTCGATGTTTTAAAAGAAGAAGCAGTATATAAATAAGTTGAAAACGGGCATTCCAGTGTTATTAAAACATCCTTCTCACACACACCCACGCATACCCTGTGAGAAACCTCATTGTTTTACCCTGAGCTAAACAAAAGTGTTTCAAACTATATTGTCAAGTGGAACATTGTTCACCATTAAATTATTTGCATCAAATTGGCGTCCACAACGTGGAATTGTGTGACACCCAGAAACATTATTGCTTCAAAGGATAAATGTTATAGGTACGTATAACATTTTGAAGAATGTAGAGAAAGCCATGTGGCCCTAATTTACTGGACCATTATATTTTAATATAGGAATTTATGAAAAGTAGTTTATATTTCATATTAAAACAATGTTATTGACTGTGCATATTACAATTATTCAATATTGGCCGTGACATTTATTTTATTAATAACATTATATGAACAATATCAAAACGTATGGACTGCAGAAATTAAAAGGATGCTACAGTAATATAGAATACATTAAATGTCTTCATTGTCATTTTAAGAAAATTATTGTAATTGCTACATTTATTTAATCTACAACTTAAGAGCATTTTGCGTAAATGTTTCTCACTACGAAAACGCATCCATTTCTTTCCATTAACATTGCAGTTAAACAGAATGTTTTGCAGGAGGCTTATGCCATTCCAATGCTGAGGGTGTTTATTATTTCTAAACGCATTCCATAAAATACAGGGTTATAGCAGTGAACTATTAAATTTAACCCCGACATAAAAGAGCGATAATGGCTCCATCGCAGTAATAGATTTGGAATATTAATGTCGGCAATAAAATTTTAACGTGTGGTGTGCCTTAAAGCCATTCAGTATCTAGCAATAAGCGAATCATGTTATAGCCGCAATGATGGGGGAAGAGGAAGAATATTTCGTGTACTCTTTTATTTGTGATGCATCTACTAAATCTCTTTTGAGTTTTTTAAAATATAGGAAGGTTTTGCGGTGAACTTTAAGGTTAGCTTCTTTCGTTATCCATTGTTATGCTAGCTACATTTTGACATTGTGATTTATATTTATTTTTATGTTTATAAATAAACACTCATATTTAAATATGTGCAAAGAGAGTGTGTATCGCTAAGAAATCATATAAAATAATTGTATAATAAGAAATGAGTGCGTCACCTTGGGGAACAGATTTGTTGGCACTAAAAATGTGTGATAAAGACAGGCAAAAAGCACTAAAATGGGCAAAATAATCACTTAAATAGGCATTAAAAATGCGCTAAGTAGACACTTAGAAATACACACTTTTAGTAAAATGGCTCTTAAATGCACTATAAATGCACTATAATAAAATGACAACCATCGCAAAATATGCTCCAACAAATTCGCTAAACACATACTATTTTCCGGTTCCGTAGGCGAAATAGTTCTACATTTATTCCAAATTTCATAAATGGCTACACAGAAAGTTAAAATAACACATATTGTCGTATAATTAAAATACATATAAATCCTCTTCACTAAGTAAGAACCATAATGTGCACAAAGGTGTGGAGTAATATCTATGCAAAAAAATGGATTTAAGGGCGGGACTTAAGGGTGAAAATTGAAATACCTGAAAATTTTTCTAGATTTGCTTCAAATTTATACCATTTATTTTTGTGATCGATCAAGAATGGAATAATACTAAGTTTTAGCTTTCTAATTACAATAGTTGCTCGGGAATTAACAGTTGATGTCTAAATTACAGGCGATTTTCAAAATGTCCCACATAGCGTAGTTTGAAAAATTATTGCTTGGAGTATAAGTTTCTGCACCCATTTTAACCTATTAATGACCTGTACCTATGTGAAATATTTGTCTTCGCCATATAAACGAAGGGAAAAATAGTCATACCTATTTAATAATTTTTAATTTCCTAAGCGTTTTCAGTTAGAAGTAAACTTTACAATCCTTTTCATTACAAATAAAAAAAAAACCAACAAATGTAAATGGGTACGATTAATATGCAGTTGCCCTTACATGCATGTTTAGAGTTTCATGCAGATTAATATAAAACTGCATCCTGTGGAACACTTTGAAGTAAGGAAAATGTAGAAAATATGGAATCTGAGAAATCTGAGATTAAAATTACGTACGTCTATATTAATTTTAAGACAGAAAAAACTAAATTTGGTATTGTTGTAAGTTTGGGGATAATTTGCACAAACGTATCTCCTTAATAAACCTCTTTTTGTATATCCAATGTGCCACAGTAATAAATTTATTTTCCCCTTTAACTTCACGTTGAAACCAATAAATGTAAAACCTCTTGTCACAAATTACAAGCAGAAGAAATTGGCTAAAAAGGCAGTTTTAGGTACTAATAAGTAGAATAGGTACAAACGTATGAAATAGGCATCTATTGGTACTCTAAAACTAAGAAATTAGGCCAATAAGTGTAGGAAACGTGATTATAAATTAAAAGCCTACGTTTCTGAACAAAGGAATGAAATAGGCAAATAGGGTAAAATGCGCCCCCTAGTTATAACACCAGGCGTAAAGAGAAGGAAATTCATAGTGAGAAATAGCTCGGTTAAAAACACGAAAAATATTCCGTCATTGTATATACATTACCTTCTTCTTCCTCTTTCTCATTAAATGACTTAAAAATCAATACCTTAAGATTTATAACGAGAGGCAAGAGTTTTTGTTTTTAACGATTTTTTCGCGAATTTTCGCGAATTTTCCATTTTTCGAGGATAATATTTTCTTAGCGATAAATAAGGAAATTTCTGTTATTTTTAGTCTGCATAGAAAAATTAAAAATTTACATTTTTGTTCAAATTGCACAAATATAACTAATTTAACATTCATGTTTCCATAACATGAAGCTAGAGGTCATGAAAAAGAAATGTTTACAAGTTTAACGAAAGTAAGATAATATTTAACACTTAACAAACCTAATGTAGTAAAATCATCATGCGCACTGTAATAACAGCTAAGCGGTGCAACAATAAACTTACACCACAGCATCCGACTGGTCTGTGATACCCAGAACTGTTTGCAGTATGTTAACTTGAAATGCTATTTATTGGATACCACGCCGTGCACAGCAAAAACTCCTATTGTGCTGACTAAAGGTACTGAGAAGATACTGAAGTTCTGGAAAGCTATTCTCTGACATTATATTAACATGAGAATATTATCCCTCAGGGCTTAAGAATGTGTTCCGAAATGCCCGAAAGTTAATAAACGAATACAAACAATACCTCACTGAAAACCACCCAGATTTAGAAGCTAAAAGTGTTCCCATTGCCTCTATTGACACGCTGGTCTAGCTGGTTTAATTCAGTAGTTTACATTGCCAGCTATTTTGATGCAATTGTGTATTTCTTTTCTACAAGAAAAGCTTCCAGTTCCTGCGCAAAATGTGTTAAATTATAATTTTTGCGATGCCAAGTGCAACAATATTGTAAATGTACAACAGCAACAATATTTGTTTCTGAAACTTGCAGATTGAAAACAGATCCAATATTAGAATCTCAATAAAATATCTGTGGCTCAACTTGCTTTATCCCGAATTAACTCGCTGAGAACCAAATGTGAAATATTAGAGAGTGGTCACTTTGGAAACAGAGTAAGTGCACTTGTAGATCATATGATGGATCCCAGCAGTAGAGGAGAATCTAAAAGTTTGCTGCCGTATGACCTTGTCTAAATTAAAATCCATTATGCAAAAGAAACTAATGATGCAGTAACCATACAAGGTATATAATTAGTATGAACCTTCTAGGCTAGTTACTAAATCAAGTACAGGTGATTTAAATCATGTAATGGCAGCATTTAAACAACGAGATGCATTTAAAGGCGGTTTTATTACTTTTGATGCTGATTTGCTTTTTTGTTACAAAGAGATTTGTGACATTGTTGAACAGCAAAGCCATGATGGTAACGATAACAGATTCGATTTTGTAACAGCACTCTTGGCATTGAAGGCAAAAGCTGATGCAATTTCTGTAAAAAAGTCTTTGTTTTGCCGATGTCAAACGCTGATATTGAGAAATGTTTCTCTTCATATAACTTAGTTGTGACGGACAAAAGAACAACTATGAAAAGCGAAAATATCACAACCTTTTGTATACTTCAGTTTGGCGATGCCTGATATGTGATATTTGATCTTATTCATGTTATCTACTGTCTGCTGATTTCAAATAAAATGTTTAATTTGGCAAAAGGTGTTTTAACAGTTGTGCTACTCTAGTTACCTGTTACCTTTCATTTGAGCTATGTCATTACTCATTAATTCTTCCCCAAAAGTTGGTGCGAAATTAATGCGAATTTATGATAGAAAACACAAAACACCCCCAATTAAAAAATTATTAATGCAAATTTTATAAACAATTGTCACCACAAATTCTTGCCTCTGCTCATAACCCTTCCAGGAGCAAGTAAAGTGTTAGCATATCTAAGATAAGTGACCAGTCCAATGTAGGATTGGTGATTAAGAAGGAATTATATTCCCTTGTTTTCCTTATCCTGAAAGATGAATTTGGGGTAACTCTAAGTTCTATGGACTTTGGGCTCAATTGTGCATTATTTCACCCATTTAATTCATCGTCCGATATTACTTAACATAGTAAAATTATGAAAAGGACGTTTGAAAACTTTGCGAATCAAATCCTCCAAACCGTTGTACATCTTGCAACCGAATAAAGCTCCTTGGCGAGGCCCGATTGGTTTGAACCTAAAACTCCAAATTGTTATCTAATTATTCACGTTAGCGCGGCACCAGCTGGCCGCGTACTGTGCTTTCTTACAGTTTCAAATTAACTCGTTGCTAGATTGTGAAGGACACTTCGTTTGTTTTATCTCTAATATCAACTCCCATCAAATAGCAAAAGAATATCGGCATCAATGCAGTCTGTTTTCCTTCGTCCTTGACGTCTGTATTTGAATATTTTAACATTTCTTTAATAAATTCACAAATGCTTTCTATAAGCCTATTGATTTTCCGTTCTTTTAAAGCAAGTCTAGCAACAGCTCCCGGAAACGTCTCAGGAATTTTGCTTCTTCCTCCCATAACCATTTCAATAGGCCATAAATTTTGAACCAATAATAATAGGACACACGTGCAACTTTGGGAGTATATAATAAACAATTAAGAGATTACATTACACTGTTTAAATATCAGAGAAAATGTTGGCAGTGTCCTCCACCAGCATCTATATATGTTTGCACTCGTCTCACCATATTCTCTGAAGTTTTACGGAGAGTATCCTCGCCAATGTTACTTATTTCGGTTCGAATGAATTCTTTGAGAACAGCAATTGTCCGTGGCCTATTCTTGTACACTATAATTAAGATACCCCCAGAAGAAAAAATCCGATGCGATTAGTTCAGGGGCTCTGAGGGACCACAGGCCTTTTCAGAATATTCGATTATCAAAGAAACTGGTTACAAGTTCCATGATGTCATTAGATGTTGGTCCATCTTGCTGGAAATAACCTTCTCTTAATTCGATATCATCTCCGTAAAACTTCAGAGAATATGGTGAGACGAGTGCAAACATGTATAGATGCTGGTGGAGGACACTTCCAACACTTTCTCTGAGATGTAAATAATGTAATGGAAACTCCCAATTGTTTATTATATTCTCTTGTTAATGACTTGCATATATTATTCATATAACAAATGGGAACTGCTTCTTTTTTTTTCAAAATTAGCGTATGGTTTTAATTTCCATATTTGTGCTAACTCTACTGCAAGTTCGCTCCTGTTTCGCATATGCGCTGCATAATGATTTGAAATGGAGCACTTGTTCCATTGTGCCCGCATCGGTAGCGTGGTGGTAGCATGTCTGCCTCACGTTCAAGAGGTCCCGAGTTCGAATCTCGGTCAGGCTGAGTTACTTGGATAAGGTTTTCTCCGGTGCTTTCCCTTATCCTGAAAGACGAATTTCGGGTAACTCTAAGCTCTATGGACCCTGGGCTCATTTAAGCATCATTTCACCAATTCCATTCATCGTCCGATGATTTAACGTTGGAGGACGTAAATTACACACACACAAAATAACAGTTCCATTGGAGCTGATTTATTGAAACCTAATCTTTAGTTACATTCCGTATAAACAGAACTTTGTAGCTTTATTGCTAAGTGAGTTTTAATGATTTGGTCTTCTGCAATTAAAGCATAAGTGTCCATAAAACCTGACTTACGTTTAGTGATACAAATTCGTCCAGAATCTAATGACCTTGTTCATTTTATTCATATCTGCATATTTTTCTTCGAGGCTAATTCCTTTCACTATATAAGTCTTTATTTTTATGTAACCTTTATTTCGCTTTTAAAATTATAATAACCATTATTTTTACGCTTTTTCCATAATTTAGAATGTACAACTTGGTCAAATACAGATATATACGAAGGACTGGTTTGATGCTGCAGTATTCAACACCCTGTGTTTAATATAAGGAAAGTCTACCTGCACCTATGCTTAAAGAAATAGCCGTATGGTCACAAGTTTGTGTGTTTGAAAATGTTTGTGAAATATATGGCGGTCTTCTCCTTCCCGTTTCCCCAACATCTGCTGCTGCAAGTGGTTTTCCAACAAGATAACCATAATTTACAGCCGCGAGCTAGCTAACATATTCTTGCACTTCTCAAGAACTCCCAAGTTCAGCAAGTTTGCTTTTCCCGGCTCCCGCAAATTTAGCAATTATATCAATTTAAACTTACGCGCCTGTATTTTCCTTTCCTCAGGATGGTGTATTCTGCCTCTGCCAGTGACCGCATATCATCACGGCTTCTCGCCTTTGCGACTGAGATTCGATCATCATTTTCCTTTGGAAGTGAACAAATTGCTCACCTGTAAGTGGGTCACTCAGTCAACCCGCAAGAACAGCTTTAATTTAATTTATACTTGCCGAGAACGTTTGCGTTTAGCTTAAACAATTTTTCAGTTTATTTATAGCTGCTATTACAAAAGTAAAGTATGCGTTAAACTTAATTTTAACTTTTGTAATTTAAGCATTTCTTCATACAATCTGCCTTTAATAGAACTTCAACTCGACAGTTTGAAACAAGCATTTAGCAGTGGACGTTCAAGGCAGTAAATGTAAAATCTTCAAGTATTGTGATAAAAAGGCATAGACGAAGAATTTGAAACTTATTTGAAATACTACAAAAAATTACACAAAATAAATTGTCATTAATGCTTTCTATCATTGAACCTAAATTAGGATTTAATAATTTTCAATAATGGTGACCTTATTACGTTCTATACACAATCGCTTGTACAAAAAGACTTTAAATTCAGCTGAAATGTATACTTCTGTTTAGCCATTAAAACGATGAGCCAAGCAAAAAGAAAAGGAAAACAAAAAATTAATAGTAGCCTGGTATATTCAGCCATGGTGGTCACTCAAGTAACTCATTAACAAAAGTTTTTTTTTTTTTTCGCGATGCTTCTCAGTTTATTTATATTTTACGTTTATTATTTAAAGTGTAATGATTCTTTCAAATTAGCATTATCGGGTTTGTCGCTTCATGCGGAGGGTATTTTATTATCTATCTATTTACTTACTTACTCGCTTGACACAACCGATATCTTTGGGGCAAAGTTAGCAAAAATGCACATATTTCAAAAGCGTGGGATGGAACAAAGCTTCATAGATTTATACAGCGTATATACTTATACAAATTATGTTCTAAACCGTAGTTGTACGTAGTTGTACAGTCGTTGCAGTTCCTTATACTATCACGTAGGTAGAAGAAATTTACGGACATCTTGGTTTTGAGCACTCGTTGAAGATGAGTGGTTATGCCTGGGGTGCTGAATTAAAGCAGGAAAGGGGAGGTTGAAATCACCTCTTTCCAGCCATACGATAGAATCACGTGTTTACCTGTGGTTACCGAGTTCCAGTGGCGAAACATGACTATCATTCTGACAATATAGGAAACTATATACCTCTCGATCATCCGACCTAAACTGGCTCTGGACAAGCTCGGATAACGGAAAATGTCGGATAGTACAAAATAATTTGGAAAATGGTGTAAAACATGGTAAGTAAACTGTATAATTAAAACAATTGTTGGTTTTGTGGTATTTACTGAATAATTAAACCAATTATACATGTAATATTTAACAAAAAGGAGAGCCAAATGTCTTAAGAAAATAAACTTTTAAATGAAGTCTGCTTGCCTGCTGAATGTCGTTTCCGTGTTGCGAGATTTCGCAATCGATGAAACATCAATACCTCAGTTGCGCTTGCCTCCGACTGTTCCTCCACATATCTTAATGCCATTTAAGCACAAGCGTGACACATTTTCTTCCCGTTCTGTTTCATCCTATCTGTCATTACCATTCATGAAATCAACATGATCAGAAGCGGCGAGTTCAAACAGTTGATCTGTACACCAGCTACTCGCATCTTGAGTCGTAACGTCCTCAAAGCCAGGAATGCGGTTCCGTAAGGGAACAATGTCACCCATGTATTCTTATACTATTTCTTCTTTATTTTCATCATAGCCTAACGGTATGGTCCAAGACTTTGCTAATGTTTCAATTTCTTCCCAAGCCGGAGCCACCCAGTATGCGTCCTTCATATTGATAGATCTTAACAAAAGCAGTTTTCGCCTATATTTTCTCTTCAGTGTTTCCAGCATACCTTGGCCAATTGGCTGGCACAATGACGTCACCTTAGTTGGGAGAAACAAGACTTTGTTATCACCACTTCTAAGTTCTTCTACATTTGGGTGTGATAGGGCATTGTCTAGTGAAAGGACAGCTTTTCTTGGGATGCTGTTGGAAGCTAGAAAATTCCTTATAAATGGCACAAACTTTATAAAGAACCAGTCTTTAAAGATGGCAGCAGATATCCAGGCAGAATTCTGGTTAGTGTAATTCACTGGTAGAGTGTTAACAGGTATGTTGTAAACGCTCTAGGCCTCTAAAATTTTCCAATCATTAGCAATTTAGCTTGTAACATTACTGTAGGCAGGAATACTAACCATTTCCTTACTACGTTTGTAGCCAGCGTCAGACGTCTCTGCTCGGGCTGCAAGAGTTTTGGATGGCAGCATCCTGAAATTTAGTCCAGTTTCGTCACAATTAAGAATCTGATCACCAGTTAATCCTTCAGCAAGAATAAATTCTTTGAATTTGTTTGGAAATTTTACAATGTCGTCAGATTTAGCGAATAGTTTTTCACCACAGATATTAAGCTGACAAAATAAACAATTTAGTAAGTCATTGTTATTTGAGAAATATATGTTTTATTAATGTGTTGGATAATACGGAATATCGGATTAACGAAGGTAGGATAACCGAGAATCTACTGTATTTATTTTCTCACAATGGCTATTACTGGTAATAATGGGAAGTGAGTTACTATGGAAGTTTCTCTCATTTGGATCTAAGTAACAGAAACAAACGGGCCGATGTCAGTACACCAGTAAGCTAAAATATTCTCTAATTTGCCATTCCCCATTGCTCGCAGCCTTTCTTAAACTTTAGTCTGTAACAAGAAAATACTGCAGTTCGAATTCACTTATAGAGCGTGATAAGGGTATAAATATACTAGAATCCTTGTCGTATATTGGAGGTTATAGTTATTGAAATATATCAACAACTTCCCACAATTGTGGATTACCAAATTAAACACAGTAAAATGAATAAGAACAATATTTTCAGCAGCTAGATCAATTTTTATGAAAGGTTGAATCTAGGTATATTTACAGCTTAAAGATTCTACTACGTTTTTCAAGTCACTGCTCAAATAAAAGAGGAGAAGAGGTGCACATGTAAATAAACCAATCCTAGTTCAGCATAATACTCAGCAATATATTCTTCTTCGTGTTCTTTAGTCTAAGCTTCCGCCTGTTTGTCTTCACGTTGAATCTGAAGGGAATGATAAACATCCGTCTTTTCATCTTTTTATTAGGCCATTTCAAATATATAAATACACATATTAAGTTCGTAAGATTATGACATGAATAACCGCGTAAAAGAAGATTTAATACGTCTCTTTAAATAATTCTATGAATCTGAAAATCGATATATCGAATTTTTATTCAGCCACTTACTTAACGAATGTCTAAAATTTTAAAACTAGTTTTAGGAAACTGTGCTTTCTAAATTTAGTAGAAGCTTCTTTCCAAAGTTATTGCATCATAAATAATTTAATTTTTGAAAAAGAACCTTATAATGATCAGATAAAACGTTTTTGCTGTGACTTTTCAGAATATACAACAATTACTGTTAGCATTTGTACGTCCATAAAATATGAAGTATTTAATATGCAGCTGGTATGGTTTTGACTCTTGAGTGAATAAATAATCTAATATTCTCAGGAAATTAATTCAGTTTATATACTTTAGAGGTAGACAGCTTCGAGAGTTGTGACGTATTTCAGTCGGGAGCGAGGCCTGCAGTGATGTAACGTGAGGCAAGATCTGTGTAGTACCAAGCTGCCTTGTATATAAATGGCGATTTGAGTACAGAATCTGAAGTTTCAGTCAGGTGTAGCACTCTCGATGACAACAGTGTAGCTGCCACGTACCAAATGGGACCAATAAATTTACACACAAGAAACACTTGGCTAATTTTTAGAAGAATATACGTCAATCCAGATTTTCGAGGTTGTATTCACTTGCGCCACTCACACTGTGTATGTTTGGTTCTATATATGTTTGCGAACAATTTTTTTTTTCTGTTATGAAATTAGCTAGGTCCAAACCCCGAAGTATATTGTCGGATCACAATATAACATGCAGCCTTCGTTTACAAATTTCCCAGACATTGATAAACTAGTTAAAGAAAAGCGAAGCAGAAAGTTTCGGAAAATGTCCACGTAACTTTGTTCTGAATGGATCTCCTCTAATTTGCAGAGAAAATTGCTTGATGTTCTATTTTCCTTTATAACATGCCTGACCTTCAGATAAACTACGGGTTGAAGTATTATATATTTTCTTATAGCACGGAGTGAAAATGTAGTTGTTTATAAACTGTGAAAAATTGTGTAATTAAAGCAGCCAACATTAATATTACAACACCCAAGATGTAAGTTGTACATATTATTATTACTCGATACGTTTCCTGTCTTACCTACGCTGTCGGAACTACAACACATCAAACTATGTCCATCCTCTTGGGTAGCAGAAACCAGCGCGGTGACGTCACGCTAGCCTGCCTTTCGTTCGGAGGATATTTGGCGGTTAGAGCTGGCGGAACTAACGTCACACCGCCACTGCCTGTCTTCCCCTGATATACTGTCCAGCAACGCAAAGAAAGTCCCTGAAAGGAATCTGTGAGCCAGTGCCACCCTTACACAGTGGAATGACAGCGAATGTGCGTGGCAGAATACGCATGCCACCCAAGGAGTAGAACCGTTAAGAAAACATGCACCCTGTTCACTCTGTGCACTAAAACCGGGAAGATTCATTCACAAAAGTAGAAGACGTCAGAATGTTTTTGAATGGTCTGTAACTAAACTGGCATGGGATGTCATAAATCTATGCAGAGTGGGTGTGGGAACCTTCAACTCCTCCTGCGTCTCATGCGCCGGAGACTTTCTCTCCTGTAGAATACTGTAGTTGCTGGACAGAAAATTAAAGAACTTAAAAGGGTAGGGGTAACATTTAATTCTTTTACCTATCTCTTTGAATTATTAAATAACCTAACAGTACTTGACTGTGCAGAATCGTTGTAGGCTCTTTTATTTTGATACTTCATAAACCATTCGCTAGATTGCAATTTCAAAGATATTTATCTTCCCTCTCTAGGCAAGTTAAGTGTTCCATTGTATCATTTATTGAAGTTTACTGACGTTAAATTGGAGTATATTTTACCAGCACGTATAAGCCACAATGAACCTTCGCTCTCGTCTAATATATGAATTATCTTTACAGGCACAGTGGTAACCCAACAAAATGGTCATACACTATTTGCCTTTGTATATACAAAATTTTGCACAGTTTATTTTGCAGTAATTATATTCCAACAGCAGTGCAGCAAACTAATTAACTGCTTACATAATAGAGCAATATTAAAAATTAACCCTGTTCTGCACCAGCAAAACCTAAATTATTTATAAGCAATGAAGGGTTAAATCGCAGGTCATGGTCATAAACTGAAACGTTTGGCTAACAATGAAGGAAATGAATAGTGATAAAGCGTAGCAGTACCGAGCAGTGAGTGTGGGTCTACTGTGACCATACATGTAATAATAAATAATACAGACTGTATACTCACGCCTGAGGATCAATGTTCTTGCTTTCCAGTTACACGGCCAAAATGTCATGACACACAGTACAATTAAATGGCGTATTAGCTCTTTCTGGAAAGCTGAGAGACATGCGAGCCCTTGTTTGAAATAATCAAATCATAAATTGCTCTCTACATATCCCAAAAACCACTGTTAATCCCTTCAGAGCATGCTCTAAGCCAACTGCACTTATGTATTTGTAGGCTATATATTCAACCCAAGAACACATATTTGCCACTAATGAGTTTGAATGTTGCCAGTTTTATTTTACAACCAGCAGAATTTGTTCTAAAGGGTCCTAACTATAAAAATTGGCCAAAATTATAATAAATTACCAATTATCCCATTTTCTAGGTAATTTGTAGTGTAAATATGTTGTTAACTGAATATATGGATGGGAGTTTAAACAATTTAAACCATGAGATTTAAATTTAAGCAATTCTGAGTGGAGAGACTTTTTTCTGATAGTTCACAGTCTTTTGCATCTTTTACCACATATAATTTAATTCTAAAAAGGCAAACACAATCTTTTATTGTTTTAAATGGGAAGAGTTCTCACATGTAGCGTATCATATGCCTTAGAGCCTTTAGCGTTGGCACCTCGATATTCCCACTCTTTTTATATTTACCTCTCTCTCGCACAACTGCGAGTGTTCGTGGCGCTAGACGTAAGGGAACGCAAACTGAATTTTCCAAAGTTTTCTAACAATGCTGTTGTTGAAATCACAATTGTAACATGAATATTCGTACATTACGTAAATGTTTTAAATATTTAGTTTTAGGTTAATGTTTATGAATTCCTTATGTCTCTATCCCAACGAAAACACCAGCGGTGCATCCATATAGCTGTGAATGTTACTTACGTTAAGAGATAATTCATCATTGTCATTGTCTTCATCGCCGGACTACTGCAAATTTATGATAAAAGGTCCCAAAATTTTGTTACGTGCTATTTCTTTCCAAAAGTCGTCTTCTTTTAGTTTATGTGATGTCTCACGCGGTTTTCCAAGCCTTGTTGTGTTCCTTTCTTCGTCAATTTCTTCGTGAATAAGTCGTTCAACGTCGGTTTAAAAATATTATTCCTGTTTGCAACATAATTTGAGCCCGCATTAACTCTATTGGAATGTTCTAGCAGTTGTAATGGGGGAGGGGGATCGCGTCTTTTTGATCCAGATGATACACATTTTCATGGAAGAGTAACTGAATGATGCTGCCTTGAACTCTAGAGTAGACAGAGATTACGAAACATTCATAAACAAAGATATAATGGGACTAGACACGTTCTGCCAGACTAGCAAGAAGTCTATCGTTTCATCTCATTTAATTTAAGAAACACCTTGGCTTATTCGAAGTACATATTGCTTTTACCACGACATGTCAAACATTTACGTTTCATTTCTGAGTAATTTCAAATACACGTTCATGCATACATGCCAATCTATAATGATATTCATTACAGTGCTTACGTCGCAATGTATTTTAATAATATAATGGTATCTACCTTTTATTTGTGTCACGAAAACTATTTGAGCCTAAAATATGGGGTTTTTACGGTTATGTTAAATACATTACTCTCTCCTTTCTCATAGATCAGCTTTTGCGAAATTTGAATTTTTGTCTTAGCACGAATAGTATTTACTGGAGACTGAATAGTTTGGCACTCGTCACACACCACTTAGGGGGAATGCAATACGACAACACCGCAAGACTCCGATTGGTTGCTCATCTAGTAGCGCTCAAGGACAAACACCTTCCCATTTGAAACACATAATAGGTTGGTTATCATGGGCCGATTATTTCCTGGGTTTTCAATCAATCTAACACAGTGGAAGTTCAAAAATTGTTTTCCCAATATATGGTAACTAAAACGTACTATGCAATTATTAAGAAAGGAAATCGTGTTAGGCCACCACGTTAATCCAGGTTTGATAAATACATATTTTAAAAAGAGTCCTTAAAATTCGCAAATGAACAAAATTTTCTTTTAGAACTAATTATATAAGTACTGAAAATCAGAAATGTTCTGTAGCAATTGGGAAAATTGTATTACATTCATAATTTCGTTTTGGAAATAATTTATTTTATTTGTCTTTCTAAACCACATTTACAAAAGGAGAATTCAAAAGCACCTTGTAAATACCTCAGAATTTAGAAACTTCAGAGATCGGTGCTCCTAAATGCACTAAATACAGATATTCCTCCCCATCTTACTCCTTTTTACTCATTTTAGCTTCCTCTTTCTCGGTTCTACCCTTTCTTTCTCTTTTTCCTCTATTAATCTCTCAATTTCTCGCCTCTCCCTCATGTGCAGTCCATTTCCTTCCCTCTCACCGTCATTTTTCACATATCATGTGTATTCAAAACCGTCAATATGCTTTATTGGCATGTTCTTTAACTAAAACTGGATCAAATGCCTACTATTACTTGTAACCGTAATTATGGCCGACAATGGGAAGACGGTGGGATGGTGTTCTCAAAGTAACAATATCACTACAAATGTGTTGATGCTGGGGGATGAAGATGTACTCGTAGTGATGATGTTCTCGATGTGGCGTCCTTTGTAGCTACGGTTTGCACGAGATCTTCTATGGATCGTGGTCTCGGATACTTGGAATGTGGGACACAATGTTAAGTAAATAGCAAAATAGTTGCAAGTTTTTCTTTAATTTAAACTCGCTGCAATTCACAACGTCTATGATGATCAAACATATTCTCATACAACTCTGATTATTACAATAATTTTCACGGATTTTTGTTATCTTTACACACACGTGATTTCTTCGCTTTTCAGGCTTTAGTTTTCTGAAAATAAGGTTGCACTATATCCACACTTTATTATATCTATGATGAATAATTAGTACAGTTCATACAATGGTTAGGACACGCGCCTGCTCCCTTTGAGGTCACCATGCAAAAGACGCTATCTTATCCTCTTCACTAATTGCCTTTTTTCTCCTTACCATGATAAATAATTATTATAGTCTACATAACTTTTTTCTGTAGCCAATATGTTAATTTTGAATTATATAATTTTCTTATTTTTCAAATATAAGATCCTAAAAATTTATTTTATAATTTTATTTTTCTATTTAATTTAGTATATTTACCATTTATCTAGATTGGATATTAACATTCATCTTCACCTGTTTGTTACCTACTTTATTCGGTCATGGCCACCTATAACTCATACCAATTCAAACCAAGCTCTTATTATTGCAAACATACCAATATTA
This sequence comes from Mantis religiosa, assembly GCA_030765055.1. NCBI lineage: Eukaryota > Metazoa > Arthropoda > Insecta > Mantodea > Mantidae > Mantis > Mantis religiosa. The sequence continues at coordinate 77,122,125 of CM060949.1, read as the reverse complement.
ATCATAAATAAATTTAACATTGCCACTGTAGCTGGCTTTATTCTTGTAGGGAAATATGGACTTATGTGCGAACTATATTTAATTTAAAACATCGTGGGTTCAAAGATAACCTACATTAATGTTTGCTACTCTGACTGTTGTAAAAGAGTGGTCCAGTGTGATGATCAATGACTCAACCTTGTGGAGAGAGGAAGTGGTTACCTGTAGCGCTGAGTGCACGACAGTCTAACAGCTGGCAGCTGAGGGTGCACTTTAGGGGAGAGTTGTCCTACAAACCTAATGCGAGGGAAAATGCTCCCTTCACATTTGCAGGCTTGTTGTGTAGGTGGAATTTCACAGCCGCTTATCCCTTTCGCCTATCAACCCCATATGCCTACTTAACTCTGAGAAAGTATGCAATATTTTCAGAGCTGATTGTGTGGCTATCGCATTGTGGACCATTGGCATCAAATGCAACTTACATAAACAGAACCGACCTCTTTCTCAAAAAGTTTATTAAAAATTATGTTCCAGTATTTGTGTTATGGTTAATAAATAATAACAGGTATTAAAAGTTGGACATACCTTTACCTTTAAACAACTCGCAGAAGTAAATCCTAACAAAGCACTTTATATAATATATTTTGTTCTTGCTCTAGCCTTAACAAATCTGATGAGCTTATGTCCCTTCCACAACACATTAACAAAAAAATGCACGTATTTGTGAGTCCACAAGTGCTGCGCTTTTAGCATTTTTAATCTGCTTAGGAGAGAAATCCGCCGATGCGCTGCATTGCTAGTAGGTGGTTTAGCGAGGAAAGTTCTTACAATCGAAATTTGGGGAAGTACTTGATGGTATGCATTTATTGTATGTAACTTAGAGAGGTCACTACGCAGTAATGTGCGAGCATCATATTCCGGCTACAGGGCGCCGGGGTAGCGCGGTGGTTTCGTTCGCGGCTCCCGAGTTCGATTCCCGGCTCTGGGGTTGGCGATTTTAAGTCGGCCCTATCCACGCCTTCACCTCTGTCTAGCACACGTGAAGTATCCCCTATGCCCAACGTGGTTCGGAGTCCACGGTAAAAACTGTAGGTCCTCTCACCTCACCGCCATCTTCACTATCACCCTATCATCGGAGGTAATGGACACCGCCCTCTGGGTGCCTCCACCTGAGAAATGGGTCCGGTCATCACTTGGTGGGGTGAGGTTACCCCGAAGGCCAAGGCTGCCATGTGGGGAGTGTTAGTAACTAACTAACTAACTATTCCGGCTACATTCCTTCGATGACGAACAAATGTGACCCATTTATTATAGTTTTTTTCTGACCGGAAGCGAATTTCTCTAATACCATGACTTTTCTACTATATTTTCCCCTTTATTTCCTTCTCATTTTTCTGGAGGGATTCTGGATTTTGTGGCGCATCGTGGTGTGGGACAGATGGGACTTTTGAGTTCTTTGACAGTGGGGAGCTGAATAATAATCGGTCCTTTAATTGAAGGCTGGCAACTTCAAATTTTAATTATTTTTATGTCCATAAAAGTATTTAACATATTGTTAAACAAGGGTATTCAAGAAATAACATATGGAAGGTTAAACGTAGTCCGCCACATCCATAGTTTCCTTCTTGCCATTCATTCTACAAATAGTCTACGTAATTTGTATTATATGTCATAAGGTAACATTATCAGAGTCTTTAGCCCTATATGGATTCCTGTGAATAGAACTCCGTCCAAAAATTATGTGTACAGAATCCTTTGAATAATAACGTAACCCATGGCGTAGTAACCCAAAGTGGGTTTGAGCCAGTCAACCCGACTGCCGGCCTCACGCCCACATACGCAAGGCAGAGGTGAACGATCGTCCAACCGATAAGAGAAGAAGATGAGTTCAGCATCTCGGCATCCCCAGCAAGAAAGTTGGCTTTCTGTATCAGGGTTCGCTACCTGGCTTAGCTCCTAAAGCTCCTCATGGTGCTGGGTAGGCACCTGTCCTATACTCCGGACTTAAAATCCGCACCCGATAGCGATGGAATCTATCCCGGGGGCATTCCGGACACATGGAACCAAAGCACACGCTCTAGCCCACTACACCAAAACGCAGCCTTTGAATAGCATTTTCTTCATTTCAACGCAGCATAAATTAATAACTTATTTACTAAGTGAGGTAGTGTCACTGTAAGGCATGCGACTCGGGAGAGTACGGGTTCAAGCCCTGTAGATACATTCCTCTGACTTGGGTTTGCCGTGGCCTCCCCTTGTCTTCTTTTTTAACTTCCCTAATTGCACTGATATCGTGGTGTTAGGGGATTCTTGTTCCTCTATTCCTTTTAAAGCGCACCTGAGGAAACGAAGCTTTGGATCCGATAGAGAACCAGGATAGGTGATCAGCCCGATGCCTGGTGTGAAGGTGAAGGAAGCTATGAAGGATGATATATATCAGGATGTGATGCATGATAGGAAAGGTGATGATGGAGCAATTGGCGGAATGTAGACGAGGGAATCGGAGAACTCGGAGAAAACCGCTCCAGTGCTATGTTGTTGGTCTGCGGTCTGATGGCACAGATGCATGAAAACCTTCTCTGGTGCCTCTAGAAGTTGCTACTTACTTATTACACTTGCTAGTTGGGTAATTTGATGTTTTATTCTTTTTGAAAACAAGGAGTAAGTTACTCCAATTAAAGTACAGTTTTCACCAGTAATTAAACTGCATATAACTATTTTTATCGCGCTTGAATTGCGATTAAAATATGGCAAATTTCAATGCGATTTTATATATTATTTGTAATCCTTAGTCGTTGCTGCGCACTTGTTAAATAACAATTCGTTAAGAACATCATTAGTAAAAATTGGAAAAATAATCTACGGCGCTTCTTTGGTTACAGAAGCCTTTTGATGAGACAACCCGATGTGAAAATCATCTGCTCTGCCGCCTCAGTCTCACATAAATTGGCATACAGAATATAGGTTTTTCCCTCCCTTCTGGGTGTATAAATTTCTCGGAAGAATAAAAGAAAATGGAACGAGATTTTCGCTCTGCTGCTACCACTTGCTTTCTCGCTACGAATATATCCCTTTACACTTCCCGTGCCTGGAATCTACTCAAAATGATAATATCCTATTCATTTCTCCAATTTTAAGCAAGAGGAATGAAATTGTTCAGACAAGGATTGCTTTATATCACACCAGCTAACATTACACTTGCTGACAAGAACTTACCTTTTTAATTTAGGTGTAAGTTCTCAGTTACATTATTAATCATCAGGAGAGTTATAGGTGTCTTCTTCAGAAACATCTCAAAAATAAAGGTAGTGTCACTGTTCCTTTCATAGCCTAAAGTGAGTGAAAGTGTCTTCAAAATTAGTGTTTAAAATTAGTGTTGCAAAATCACCTTTTGGGTTTTGAACACATATATCTAACATTACTTAAACTTAAAATATGTAGCAATGGAATGATAAGTCATAAAGTTGTAGTATCACAACTGGCAGCAATTATGCACAAGCACTTACAACACTGTGTACTGTTGAAGGTTTCAAAATAGCTGGTGGCATAAGATAGACGAGAGTTACATGTTTGTCTTTACTGTGTTATCCAACGGTAATTCTCGTCATTTTCAAACAAGACGATGTACATCCACATATTTCATTAGTGGTACTATGGGTTAAGGTCTTATGTAAAAGGTTCAACACAGGCTACCAAGGAGATGGAGTCCCTACAGGTGAGGATAACAAAATATATATTTGGTCTCCACGTTCTCCAAATCAGACGCCACGAGATATTTTTGTGGGGTTATGTTAAGGAATCGGGTACTAACCAAACCTTCTTAGGTCGTCTCTATCCAAGAGCGCGCGTCACATCAGTTGATCGTCACATTCGTACTAGTTCCTATCTGGGCGCAAATAGGATACAGATTCGAGGTATGCCTTATTACCAAATGAGCTCATATGAAATATTTTTAAGGAACTGTAGCAAGGGCTTATGGGTGTATATTTCCACTCCTACTAGTTGTCTATTTATACGTTTTATTACATGCCAGTTACATTGTTCAGAACTTGAAAGGTCATTTTGATAACCCTCTATAACATAGCCCTGTTTAACATACGTATTCATTTATTACGCACTTCAAAAGCCAAGCATTTTAAGTACTAGGAAATCTTGATAAGAAGAGCGAGTGGTATTTTTAAACATATATAATAAGGCTAAAATTTGAATAAAATTGTTGGGTATCCCCTTTACAAAAGACTTAATTGATTATGTCACTACTAAGATGCGCGTGCTAAAGTTCCAGAATTGCTTGAGGAATATTGATTCATCTCCTTCATTATTAAGGTGCGTTTATCTACCCTAGCACACTATAGAGAGAGGATATTTACCAATAATTCCGCACAATATTGTGAGTTTGTGGGCTCGTAGAATTAAAAGTTCGAGTTGCAGAAACTTTTCTGATATTTATTTCCGTAGAAACCCAGTTTGGTCAACCCTTACATTAGTAGAATTATGTAACATACACAACTGCAATGCTCAATGTCGTTGACGATAACCAAATACATCACTTTCAAAACACAGTTGCAGGCACAGGAATCGGTTCCGATTACCACACTGACTCTAACTGACGATCGCCGCTCCTTTTTATATAGCTCACTGCCATTTCTAGACGTTTTTGGAACATTCCCTATTCACTGTTCCAGAAATTACCAGATGAAACACGAACCTTTCAGTCATTTAATTTTATCTGTTTTGGAAAGCCTTTTATCTCCGCGCTGCGCTATCTGTTCCTTATCTGCGCACTACACTATGTGTGTGTTCGCGTCGGCCGCGCCTAATGCGGTCATTAACACACATTTTAAGGTTTCCTGAATCCATAATAATGATGATAATAATTGATGATAATGATAATGATTATGATGACGATGATGATGACGATGATGATGATGATGTGTCTGTATCTATGTTGGCAGGAAACGATAATTCATAATATAAAAACTTTCCTGGATAGCCTGGTCATAGGAAGTTTATCATTACGCCATATTCGTGTGCAATAAAAAATTGGTATATAAGTTGTCCATTTTCCAGTGAATTGGCACAAAGTGTTTTAAAAGCTTCCACACACACCAAACGTCCATCTACAGTAAACGCTTTTTTTTCTCTTGTCTTAACTATTTAGAATAAAGGTATATGTATCTGAGATATTTTGAGGACCAATTAAATTCTTATATTACATTTTTGGGAATAACTTCTAAAGTTTTGCTCTTTATTGATAACTTTTATACAATTGGTAAACCGTAAGGCGAGAAGAAGCTTAGCTCAAGAAAAGCAGGTGTTAATTTAAGTAAAGTATATTGCTATGGCGTTAACAAACTACCACCTATTACTTGTTATTGGTTTGAATTTTCAAAGCACATCAGCTTTTTGTTTTGGAAAATCGCTATTCGTTGTTTTTCTCCCGATTATACTAAGAGGGAATTTGAAAGCCAGTACATAGTGATGAGGTCTTAAAATTGTTGGCTCTCCTAAGGCGTATTGATTTTCAATACTGCCATTCCGCCTAAAAGTAAAAATGTAACAAAACCGATTCTATCTGCTTTAAGGTGAAATCTATACAATACCTATTTTTTAAGAATGTAACTATCAAGCTTTTTTATCTTTGTAGTAACGTTAAAAGAAAACGTCAGTTATAATTGAGAATATGAAAGAGCGAGAAAGACTGTACATATCCCTTTCAACAGTGTCATATAGAAATAATATATAATAGTATAGTTTTAGTTGTGCACTTAATAACAAAGTAGTGTAGCGATATTAGAAGGCTATTTCGACTTTATCTGATTAAAGCTATCTATAAAGATCTATAAAGAACATACCTGCGAGATTCACCCACACCATGTCCTAATTAGCAATTAGATCTAATGAGTAATGAAGTCATTGTGATCAAACCATACAAATTTATAAAATATATGCGCATAGCATAATCTTACAATTATATGGTAAGAAATCTTGACGTTCTCTGATTACGCATATTATTAATTAACAAGGCCGCGCCATGGCTGAGTGATTAGACCGCTTTTCTCTCACCTAGGCAGCCCGGGTTCGATCGCAAAGTGGGATTTATGTTGGACAACGTCACGCTGGATTGGGGTTCCTCCGGATCCTCCGGTTTTCCCCACCATCATTCCACCAATTGCTCCATCATTCATCTCAGTCGTTGGGCCGATCCCTCAACCCTAATTTCATCTCTCAGGTCAGATGCTTCGGCTCTCTTGCTCTGAGGGAATCCAAGCTACTCCAAACGTTAGCATTGATGAGAAAGGGAGGGGAAAATATTTAACAACATTTCACGGATAAAACCAATCACACTTAATAAAGATCATTATTCAGTTGCAAAGAAATGATATCAGAGTGCGCAAGTACCTTATATTTGTAAGATCATTTCAGGGAAGGATAGGCAAAGTAGGCCCGCTCTAAACGCGAGTTCAGCTTTCGGTGTCAATGCTCAGTAAAACTGCTGCCATAGTAAAAGAAAACATAATTGACATATACGGAATGCAGTACTATAGGAAAGATAGAAAAAATATATGCCATTAATACAACTAACATGTCAAGTACATAAACCAATATAAATTGCATATCAAAAAGAAGTCCCCCCCCCAATAGTTTGTTTACATACATCAAGAATAATAACGAATTACGTGTAGCCTTTTAAAATGAAATTAGTTAGCGATATATGTCAATAATATTATTTTTTGCGCCGTAGAATCCCCTCTGTTGAAACAGAAAGTAACTAAAATGGCATTTAAGTACACAAAGTGAGAACTAAAGAAATTCATTCACGTTTAACATATTTTAAGAAGGGGTTTATAGCTTCAGATTAACTCATTATACAAACTAGAACGAAATATTAAATCCTACAAAAATTCGATTAGTATAGCCAATAATAGAGGTAGAAAAGAACTACGATTGTAAAATACCCAAAAATCCTACTTAATCAGTTCCTTTTTGAAAATGAATATAACCTAGAACTTTATGTTCTAATGAAGCAAGAAAAAGCTACCTCAACTGTAACAAAAATAATTAAGACTAAACCTGCCAATGTTAATATAAACAATTCTTTTCCTAACGTTTATTCGGACTTTGCTGCAAAAATTATGAAAATAGATTTACAAAGTACTGGCACTATTTTGAAATCAACTTGACGTAAGGGGTCTTCACAAGATTTTCCAGGAACAATCTCTGGCCCTTTTGAATTGATTCTTATTGGATGTTTTAGATTTCTTGAGTTTCTCACAGAAGTACATTCATTAATGCGTTCTAGCAACGAACATAGAACGAGATGAGATCTGATGGCAAATGAAAAGTTATGGGTATGTGTCTGATGGTGGTGACTGCCAATTTATTTTAAAATTAATACCAGTTTTATTTATGATCGCTTAACCTTATAAGTTAAAATCGCTACACCTAAAAACGCTAATTTGTCCTTGTTATTTGATATTTCAGTTTTTTACATTTTAAAATTTCCTGCAGATAAATACATTTAAGTTAAATTAATAATCCCAAGGATATCTCTCCTACACGGAGGAGCCTAGTTGCTCCATTCTCCAGCAGTAGCCGAGGTTAAGGACTGAAGGATGGGGAAGGTGGGTTTCAGTCAAACCCCAGCCGTAAGTCGACTAATTGACCTCTTATGGACGCTGAGTTTCCATTGGGATAGCTACTCAATTGATATCACGAGGATTAGACTCCGAACGATATCAGGCAATGCCGGTACTAGGCAACTTACCCTGGTCCCCAGTTTCCACTGCGCTACGAAGGCAGCCTTCTTAAATTAATAATTATTTAAATTATATGGTGCTGCAAATAAGTACAAAGGCACTTGGCAGAGATAAAACATTAAATTAAGCATTCTACCGCTAAAACTGAAACAAATAATGTTCCACAGACCGTTGTTCAACTTTCTTCACCAAATTTGCATATTGGAATTACATAAACTGCGTGCAGATGCAAGCATGAATATGATAATCTAGTTAATTAAGGAGTGCTATATTTAAGGTATATAAAGCGTGATTTATAACATTTCAAAAATTTGACTTAGGAGTAGGTAACAATCTCAGTTGAAGGTTTAATGACATAGGTCAAGAACTAAGTAAGTATTTGATGTCATTAAGGACAATGAGCCAAAACAAAATGCTTACCAGACTTGAGTTTTAATAGGTTTAAAATATAAAACTAGGTGTATTCTAATTATCACTGTTAAGATACCATATTTTCACAGCTTCCATGGTCAAAGAAAAATTCACATTTCGTTTGTCACAATTTGTTTCAAATACTTAGTAAAATATTAACAAAATATAATGGAAGTATGCAAAAAAACAAAAAATTAATTGCCTTTAAAACTTAGATCTCTTCATTTTAATTTTCACACATTAACTGCCAGCTTGGTCAGTTTTTATTCCTCTTTGTTTACTGTAATTTGTTTACGGTACTGTACTTTTTGGAGTTGTAGATGGTTTTTAAAAGAACATGTACACTATTTCTGGAAACTCGCGGAGGCATTCTTATTGTTGTTGTCGTCATCATCGTGGAATAAACTTAGCATCCTATCCCTATTTTATAGCTATTTAAATTTGAATATTGTCGCCGAGGCATACTTGTGCCACTGCTGCAAGCCGCAGCCGGCGGTTGGGCACAGAGCTAGACGCTGACCGCGAGGGAGTAAGAAACAGAGATAGTTTCGTGCATCGCGATTGTTAGCGAATGATGGACTACATTATAGAACCATGACTGGAGGTATAAAAACGTTGCAGCTCTCAGAGCGGAGTTAGGTGCCAATGAGTTGTTAGTTGTTTGTGCCGTTGCGCAGTAACTGCGAGTGTGTGGACATTTGAAGTGTACAGCAGTGAATTCTTTTGTTTCATTTACGTATGGGAGTGGAACAGGACCTTGAAGACTGTTTTTGTCTGTGTCACGTCATTGTTGCAGCGGCAAGGGGTGTACAAAATTATTGTTTAATGCAATAAAGAGCATTTTAAATTTCTTCAAACAAGACTTTTAATGCTACGAACCCACAAAGTTACAATATTAACATTCTGTGGCCATTTTGAGTATCTGTAAGCTGCCTATGTCACATTCATTTAATATAGATTCAACTTCATTCCATAAAATTGTTTGTTTAAAATATGCTCACTTTTATTTATCTCTTTTATAAATAATATTCCTTAAGAGGCTGAACGTTTTGTTCTCAATTTTAATGCCCATGTTTTATTCTTTGTGTCCTAAAATATATTTTAATATAATGCTATCTAATCTATGATAAGGTTTATATTAAGTAATATTTATTGTAATATGCAGTATTTACTTCCAATTTAAGCTAACTTGTAATATCGAAAGCTATTTTGATGCTGATACTTGGGGAACAAACCTTAGCGATCGTCACTTTGTGACATGAAGAGAAAAATTGTCAAGCTCCACAGCTTTCAGCTAGGCATGCAAATGTAATGTAACGTCTACCTCCTCCCAAAAGGAATATCTTCTTTGATGAGAACTTTCTCAATGTGAAAGAATCATACAAACGGAATAATAAATGTGCACTCGTCCATTTTTAAAGGGCTTCAGTGGCGAAAGAGGCTCAAAGAGATAGCTATCGTAGTCTTGCTGCGGTACAACGGAGAGTTACCCATGGAGCATACTTAATAACGGAGATTTCGAAAAATAAGCTGTGGCTGCACATTCCTGCGGTAGCAAATCACATATAATAGCCTGGGCAGATGATGCAAAGAACCGCCGAATTGTGAATTGTAAAAAATGAAATACGCTTGCTTTATATTATCACATCATCGTCATCGTCGTCATCATCATAATCATCATCATTATCATTATCGTTATTGTTATTGTTATCGTTATCGTCATCGTCATCGTCATTGTCATTATTTATTATTATTTATTGTTATTTATTATTTATTATTATTTATAATTATTTATAATGATTTATTATTATTATTATTATTATTATTATTATTATTATTATTATTATTATTATTATTATTATTATTATTATTATTATTATTATTATTATTATTATTATTATTATTATTATTATTATTATTATTATTATTATTATTATTATTATTATTATTATTATTATTATTATTATTATTATTATTATTATTATTATTATTATTATTATTATTATTATTATTATTATTATTATTATTATTATTATTATTATTATTATTATTATTATTATTATTATTATTATTATTATTATTATTATTATTATTATTATTATTATTATTATTATTATTATTATTATTATTATTATTATTATTATTATTATTATTATTATTATTATTATTATTATTATTATTATTATTATTATTATTATTATTATTATTATTATTATTATTATTATTATTATTATTATTATTATTATTATTATTATTATTATTATTATTATTATTATTATTATTATTATTATTATTATTATTATTATTATTATTATTATTATTATTATTATTATTATTATTATTATTATTATTATTATTATTATTATTATTATTATTATTATTATTATTATTATTATTATTATTATTATTATTATTATTATTATTATTATTATTATTATTATTATTATTATTTATTATTATTATTTTTTTTTTTTGTAAATTACGTCCACCAACGTTGTCATATCGGACAATGAATGGAATGGATGAAATGATGCTCAAATGAACCCAGGGTCCATGGAGCTTACAGTTACCCGACATTCGTCTTGAAGAATAAGGGAATACCCCGGAAAAACCTTATCCAGGTAACTCAGCCTGACCGAGATTCGAACTCGGGACCCCTTAAACGTGATACAGACACGTTACTATCTACCCTACCGAGGCGGGATTAGAATTATTAATGTACTTTATTTGAAAATAAACTAAACACACTTTAACAAAGTACTGCAATCTCAAACACTAAATACCTCTTTGATTATAGGTTATTCGGTTACCAACACGCTCCACGGGGCAATGTTGGCCTTGGGGTTAACCTGGCCCCACCACGTGATGTCTGGGCACATTTCTCAGGTGGAGGCACACAGAGGGCGGGTGACCTACATTACCTTCAATGATAGGCGTATAGTGAAAATGACGGTGAGGCAAAAGGACCTACGGCTTATAATGTGGACTTCATACCACGTTGGGCACATGGGACACTTCACATATGCTCGACAGAGGTGAAGGCGAGAATAGGGCTGACTTAAAACCAAAAACCCCAAGGCCGTGAAAAGAACTCGGGACCCTTTGCACGGGAGCCGCGAACGAAACCACTGCGCTACCCCGGCGCTCAATTATAACAATTATAAAAATAATTATTTTGATTATAGTATAGCAAATTTATGACGTATTGAAGGAACAATTATAATTATAAAAGAAGTGCATTATAATTATTATTAAGGACTAATTCAATGAAGAGTAACCTTCGGTCAACCTAAGCAGCATACCAGGATAGACAGATACTATTTTGAGGTTGTTTGTCCCTAGCTACACCGCAACAACTAAAGCATCTGAGCCCACTTGTCCACAAGGCACGGTGCACATCTAGGTATTGAGTACGCAGTGATTAAACATCAATTCCCTACCTAATTTCTTGAGAACAATTCTGCCTGGCGTACATCTTTGGATGTGCTTACTAAATGCAGGACTTTGTTTCTGTGCAATAGTTGTGATCTTGCAAGCTGCAAGAAAATTAGTGAACCATCTTAAGGCTAATTATATATAAATATAAATTTATAGCTAACAGCTCTGTTTTAAAAACAGAGAAGCGTTTTCTAGCAGTTTTGTGCAGACAAAAAATTACACAATTAATGTTAAAAATATTTAATACATTTGTGATTTAAAATCGCTACATTTCCCCCAAGCCTTTCTAATTACTAAATTGAATACTGACCTTACGTTCATTTTAAGGAATACGAAAAATTAAAACCCGATGCATAAATGACGAAACTTCTTAACTAGTACATATTTCTAAAAAAGTGCGAACATAAATGTCGTAGAGACTCTCTATCCCTGGAATAAATGCAACATTATCATTAAACAAATCATTTTGCCATTGAAAAGTAATGAAAGATGTATTTAAACTCTAAACATGTACTGTGACAGTGAATACAGAAAGCTAAGCGAAAGTTGTGCAGCCTTTACACTGGACATGAGTTCAACTGCGCACTTCCTTCTTAGGTGGCACATACATAATTCATGAATGTTCTCTCGCTCCTTTGCATTAACAGCACGAGAATGATGAGTGCACTTTCCTCCTTCCTCCTTTGGGACGGGCGATGCCTTCAGTGATAATCAGAGCAGATGTTTCGTACTGCTTGAGGCCTGTGACATTCATATGTTTTCCCACCTATCGACGAACATAACCGTAAATATAAATTATATCAGCACGACGTATCCGGAAGAGATAGCATTTGTTGATATGAAACTATCACTTCCCAAAACTTGTTAATACATTTCCGTTTACAGGCCCTAACGGCCAGACATTGCATTTATTCATATTTTTACCTTCCCTACTGCTTAATTAATTTGATATCAAGGTGAATGCGTTTATAGGTATCAGAAAATTATTGTACCTATACAGGATGTTTTCTTTTCTAATTTTCGTCCTCCAATGTTAAGTCACGTCGGACGATGAACGAAATTGGTGAAATAATTCTCAAATAAGTCCAGCGTCCATAGAGCTTAGAGTTACCCGGCATTCACATATCAGGTTAAGGGAAAACCTCGGGAAGAAACTTATCCAGATAAATCAACTTGACCGAGATTCGAACTCGGGAACTCTTTCAACGTGAGGCAGACACGCTACCACCTAAGCTACAGAGACGGACACAAGGTCTCTTAAGTTATTGGATGACTTCAAAAGGCTCCAGTTTTACCAATACTCAATATAAATAAACTGTCATGCCATGTTTCAAAATCTGCAAGTTTTAAGCTTTGTATTCTATATCTGATGTTCATTTGTCATCTAGTGAGAAACATACGCTCTATTAGGAGCAAAGCTGATTTAACCACCAATCGTAGCTGGGGTGTGCTTGAATTTGCGTAAATAAACTGTGTTGCTGGGCGTTCAAATTACAATTTGGAGATTTGGAATCTTTCATGTTGTCGGTCTGGAGTTACAACGAACAATTTGGTGAAATAAAATGTACATGTCATCTAGGGAAAGGAACCTAAGAGGACCAAGTACAATCAAAGAAACAATCGGCAGCTTTTTTTTTTTTTTTTTGTTTTTTGTTTTTTAAGTCATATCGGACGATGAATGGAATGGGTGAAATGATTGCTCAAATGAGCCCGAAATTCGTCTTTCAGGATAAGGGAAACCCCCAGAAAAACCGTATGCTGGTAACTCACCCTGACCGAGAATTGAACTCAGGATCTTTTGAACGTGAGGCAGACATGCTACCACCACGCTACCGAGGTGGGCGACAGAGTTCTTCAAAACTATAAACGAGGTCTAAAAGTTTTTATGGAGAGTGAGTAAATAACTAGTGATATTGACATCAAGTAAATATAGTTACCTTCGTACAAACTGAGACGGATGATCCAGTAAGTAGGCTAGCGTTTTGTGCAAACTATAGATCAGAAATTTCTATATCTTATAATGAGCGGGTCAGAAAATGTTCGGATCTGGAAAATTTCACACTGAGATTCAAAAATAATGTGACAATCTAAAAGTGCATGTGCGTTTCTAAAATACATATTTGGCTCATGTTTTTATTTTTCGCCGAGAGCGTTATCAATAGAAACTTGTATATAGACATGTTCCAAAATTGATTAATACCACAATTTACGATCGAAGAGCTACAGGAATTCATTTTCCATCAGGACAGGTTTTCTCCACATTGACGTAGGAATCTCCGTGGATGTCTCAATCGGCGCTGTCAGGTGGGTGGATCGGCCGTGCAACAGCCGCAGACACAATAGTTCACCTGACCTTACAGTGTATAATTTCTTCCTTAGGGATTATATCTAAGATGATGTTTACACATTTCTACTTCCAGCAACGGAGACAGAAAATAGAAGGTGGGTACACTACAACAGCCTATCTACAAGACTTCCTCACGAGGTTGTGGTATGAATAAACGTCTGCGATTTACTGTGGTGTTCACAAGTGCATGTGACGTCATTATAAAGCCTCAAGCTTTCTTCTCTCAAATAATGGTATGATGGTTTATACATTATATTAAATAATATTAAGTATAATTGAGGCTATAAATCTACAAAGTCTTCCAACAAACAGTGGACACCAGGTAATTATAATGTGGTATTGTGTCCACTAGGAAATCGTTATAGGTCTTTGCTTTTCTATTATTTGGCCGCGCCATGGCTGAGTGGTTAGACCGCTTGGCTTTCACTTAGGCGGCCCGGGTTCGATACCAGGCGACCGCAAAGTGGGACCTTTTTGCATTTACGTCCTCCAACGTTAAGTCATATCGGACGATGAATGGAATGTGTGAAATGATGCTGAAATGAGCCTAGAATCCATAGAGCTTATAGTTACCCGACATTCGTCTTTCAGGATAAGGGAAAACCCCGGAAGAAACCTTATCCAGGTAACTCACCCTGACCGAGATGAGAACTGGGGACTTCTTGAACGTGAGGCAGACACGCTGCCACTAAGCTACCGAGGCGGGCAGTGGGACTTGTGGTGGACAATATGGTTATGGGGTGAGTTTCCTCCGGATCCTCCGGTTTCCCCCACTATCATTCCACCAATTATGGTATGATTCAACTCTTTACATTCCAGGCGTTGGGCCGACTCCTCAACACTGGTATCTCAAAATGCTTCGGCTTCATCGCTCTCAGGGAACCCCAGCAACTAGAACTAGCACTAGTGAGGAAGGGAAAAAAAATCTATTAATTATGTAGAGACGACAAATTTCAAAGCCATGTCATAGCGACCAGCTCTTAGAAGATTTGACAGTTGCTTAAATCTGTCTTCTTCCGCTATTCTCCTTGTACCTACATGGAAATGTGTGATGAGAAAATTTCTTCTAATGTATTTTCGTTTAACATGAAGTAGATAAAGGGAAATAATTTGCCAGGATAGTGCGCACCAGAGTAATATGAATGCAATAGTAAATTTTTATTTTTCAAAATGTCTACAAACATTTGTATTAAAACAATTTATTTTTATATATAAATATATAAAGGAAAGTCCAACGCAATTACTGCAGTAGAAGCCACGTCGTCATGGGTAAAGTCTTCTGCCGCTGTTGCGTTATGCGTAGAAAACCTGCGTGCTGTGGTGGCGATAGCGAATGGTAGGTAGGACATTGAAGCTTGTTATTGAAGGTATCAATGCATAGTTCGATAAAATGTGTATGCATTACTCCTGAATTAGAGTAGTAACTATTTTACAGACGGAATATTCTGAAGTACATACACTCATTTCAACCAAAGAACCATTTGTTATCTTATATTAAGAGTTAAGTTTAATTGATGCAACTTTCGACAATAGTTGTCCTTTTTAAGGTGATAGTATTTGGGGATAAATCTGACTAACAGGTTCTAATGTTACATTTGTTAAGATTCATTAAAGAAAATAATTGCTCTCAAAGCTAGGAATTACCAAAACTGCAATTGATCGCGGGGAGAATGAATAAGGGATAAAGGAATTCGCGTTAATTCAGGTTGTTATGAAACTTAATGAGATCACCACTGTAATTGTGATAGCTGACTTTTCGGATAGTGTCAAACTGAAGTTTAACAGTTCGAGTTGCAATTTAGCTGGAAATCTTGTCAGAGATAATGCAAAGGATGTCATGAGAGCTTCTAACTGAGGTTACATTTCCTTAAATCGATCGTTAAATGTATCGTGCAGCTTTATTACAGCAGTACCATAATCTGGAAAATAGTCTGCTTTGCAATTTGACCGATCAACATATCAATAACTACTCACGGGTAAACAAGCTTATTAAATCTATAAAACTCGAGCTTTCGGTCGTATTACACTCCCTGGAGTTATTAGTAACATACACTAATCCTCTATTCTTGTTTTGCAAACTTGTATTTACAGAAGTTATTTAAGTGAAACGTCGTGTAGGCCAAAACTGCTAGTTCCGTTTTTCACTGACGGGGTAGAAGTGGTTGGTCTGTCACCACCATGAACTGAACCGGCAGGGAAGTCTATATATATATATATATATATATATATATATATATATATATATATATATATATATATATATATAGAAAGACCCGATATAGAAACGACATGAAACGACTTAGAAACGACACCGAAAAAATATAAAGAAGTAGTTGCTCAGCTCCTATGTGACACATATAGATAGTTTTAGCGCTCCAGAATGAGAAAGAATTAGGTAGTTACAGGAACAACGCCGCGTGCCTCACGCTAATCAAGTTCGCAGGTACGCGACACACGGTGCCGCTTGCTGTTGTTATTTGTAAACATACCGACATACTCCACGGTAGCTTGCTACTATTAAGAATTTCTTTGGCTTATGTAACCCAAACAAAGAAGCTATTCCGTTATAACATTCGATGACAGCAAATAAGCTGGTAGACATATGCAACTTAAACATTTTAGAGAGAAGGTAATGTTAGTGAGGTTGGGGATGAAAGCATTAAATTATAAACAGATCAGATAACAATATAAAACTATTGCAGAAAAAGTTAACCAAAATTAAATGACTTATGCAATGAGGCAAGCATTTTATTTCACTGTGTTTAATAATACTGAATAAAGCATTTGTGACTGAAAAGGAAGCTCTTGATTTTACAGTAACTGTACCCCGGACGCACTGAGCATCATTTCACCCATTTCATTCATCCTCCGATATGACTAAATTACAAAACAAAACAAAACGAAACTGTATAATTAAGATCGTAGCAAAATGAGCAACCTTGGAACTGTCCGAGTCATTATCGACTTTTTCAGAAGTCAGTGCCCTCTGCCCCATTACCTGAAAGCGAGTCTAGGAGCAAAATTTTGACCGGTGCGTACCAATTACAACTCTTGAGTTTCACACACCAGTGGTCCTGCTAAGTTTAAACTATATTGTGACTATGGGTTCGTAGAATTAAAAGTTCAAGTTGCAGATATTCCAAATGTTCTTTATTTCCGTAGAAATACACTTTTCAATTCTCACGTAACAGCATTACGTAACATACACACCACAATCTACCAAGGTCGATGACAATAACAAACAGCGTTCTCATTACATGAGCTCTCGTTACAACAACACTCTACAGCTGTTTACTACTTACGACTGTTCACGACTGACTGTCGTCGCCTTCTTAAATACCTCATTGATAAATTCTAGATATTCCCGGGACAATAAAGAAACCGAATAATCTCTATCAACCAAGACGTCACCAGAAATTTCCATCCATCTCAGTTTGTTTGTATCGGTAGAGCTGTATTTCGCGTTATCTTCAACTGCTTATGCAGGATATTTATTACCGTGAAACACTATCCGTCTGTTATCTATTTGCGCCGACAGTTTTATGCCCGTTGCCCTGACACTATATTTCTTAATACATACATTATGTGGATATATGATTTACCTGGCAATAGAACAACCACTGTAATGGTCATGTAACTGTTGAATATTTGTTTTTAATGACAACGTCATGAACAGTGATTTTTGTGTCTTGAGTACAGTTGTTATTCTAACGTACTTAAGTGGGTTTACATATCTTCTAGCTCTGTGTTTATTCTTTGATATTCTTAATGTAAATAGGCCGCTCATGAAAAAAAATGTATGTATTCACTCCTGCTTTTAAAAACAACAACATTAGGAGTTAATAAAACGCACTTCCCTCAGGCCACTTAGAATCCATACGTATATATAAAACCTATATTTTCCTCAAGATCCTGGTTTATGAAATTGTACTTACAAAATGCAATATAGGTGATTAAAATGCTTAGCTTTAAATGTCCTCGGGTTTTGCTCCTTAGGCTGCATTGTTCTTCAAACGTTTACCTTGTTTATTTTAGCGTGTTTGTTTATTCTCATATAAAGTAAGAGTTGTTCCTGAAATGAGAATAACGATATTTAAGTGCAACGATTACTAACATTGCTGGAGGAATAAGAGAAAGGTTTCATCTAAAGATTTCTCTTGGTTTGTAGAACATTATAATATTTAGAAGTGCTTTTACATGAAATTTCACTTTATTTATAGGAATAACATTTGCAAAAACTAACTGATATGCATTCATGCATAGAAGATAACTTTAAAATTTAGTCAGTTAAGTTTAAAAGTAGAACACGAATGCTAAAAGTCAATTAAAACTGTTGGAATTGTTTTAGGGACTGGTTAAAAATAATACAAGAAAACCTGGGTGAATCAGACCAATATTTTGAAAACCTTTCAAACACGCCCTATTTGCCATGTAAATATGAAAATTTTTGCCTTTTATTGAAGCCTGGATATTCTAGATTATGTTAAATGCTCAGTTTTTCAGTTTTTCAGTTTTTCTATCTACTTATGTATTCATTTTTATTCCGAGCGGAAATTGATCCTTTTTTTTTTTTTTTTTTTTTTTTTTTTTTTGTAATTTTACGTCCTCCAATGTTAAGTCATATCGGACGGTGAATGAGATGGGTGAAATGAGGCTCAAGTGCGTCCAGGGTCCATTGAGCTTAGAGCTTCCCGACATTCGTCTGTAAAGATAAGGGAAAACCCCGGTAAAAACCTTATACACGTAATTCACCCTGACCGAGATTCAAACACGGGACCTCTTAAACGTGAGGCAGACACGCTACCATCTACGCTACCGAGGCGGGCTTAATCCTAATAGATTGAAATTACAGGATGAATGAATTGGCGTTGCTGATGAATTGAATTTGAAAGAAAAACGGTGTACGTAATGTAATAATTAGAATAAAAGTAACACATTTCTATACTTGTATATTCATATCCTTATGTACCTCACACATATTTTCCACATATGAATTGCTTCTGTCCTACGGTGCCTAACCAGATTTCGTGATACAATTCTCTAATTTTCTGGGCTCATTTGAGCATCATTTCACCCATTCAATTCATCGCGCGATATGACTTAATGTTGGAGGATGTAATTAAAAAATAAACAATTAAATTTGAATCCCATGTCTTGCCCTTAATCCACTTCGCGCGTTGTTATAGCAATATTTATTTTTGTGCGTTAGCAGCACTGATTAAGTGATGATGTAAGAAAATCTCTATATTTTTATTTCATAAATTTCTGGGGCAATTTAAATGCACAATTCGTTATAAATCCATCTTCAACGAAATGAAGCAATTATACCAGGTGAGTCGTTTGTTCCTATTTATTTTTTAATTTATGCAACATGCTAAGCGATAATATATGTGACCAACATCCTTCTTGAATGCCTTCTAATGGATGATTTGCAGAACAGTTTATACAAAAGGGGCAGATATCTCAATGCATAAGTGTTGTATGAGACAGAAAACAATCACTATGTATGTCGATTCCAAAAACATCATATCCAGAGGATACAGTAGTAATTTTAGACAAGTTTAAAAACTTTTATTCATTAGCGTACCTTCACACACACCTTTAATCACGCCTCTGAAGCAGCAACCTATCACGTGCATCAGTTGACAATAATATTGGAACACAAAATGGCAGATCAATATTCTGGGACCAACTGGATTTAAATCTTCAGTCAACACATGTTTTAGTTGTACAGCCATGTCCAAATTAGGGCCATTTTAGCTCATACAGTAAATGTAATGGCTGATGCAGTTTTTTATTTGTGTTATAACTACAAAAACTAGCTCAAAGCACTATTTGAAGCTGAAAAACGCGTGCAATGTTTTAAAGTGGAGGTCCGAGGCAGTGTAAGTTATTCCATCAATAGCACACGACGTAAAATAGGGAGCAGAGTTTGAAAAACTAATCGGAGTCGCATGCCAAATCGAATAACTCACGCTTACCTTATTTAACACGCATGCAGCTTTTTCTAAAAACAGTTCACATAAAACGGAAAGCTTTCTTGTAAATGATCTTGATTTTAATATTTGTCCTGAATACATTTTACTATATAGCTTAACGGAATAATGTTTAAACTGCAAGCATTTAAACATATAGATGTTTTTGCGATGAGATCGGATAATATTAACTTAAAAAGTGCGTTACATGCACAAGCATTTGCACCCAGGTGCATGATACCTACATTTCCGCAAAATTGCACTTCTGAATATAACTTATTTTCAGATAGTAACTGTCTCCTTATCGACTTTATTTCACCATAACCCTAATTGCATTAGTTACAGTCAGTTAACTCCTCTTTCCACCAAATCTTAGCATAGATTAGATTAGATTAGATTGATTTGCGTTCAGTAGGTTCACTTGTAGCCAGAAAAGGCTGTGAACATTGAACATGTCTAGAGGTATAAAGTTTAATAGCATATATATGTACAAAAGTTAACATAAGACACATATTATAGTATACAGGCAATATGAACAACAATATGGAAAACAAAGCAGGGATAATTATATATATGATACAAAATGAAACACTTTTTAAACCAGCTTTCACTTGGCTTATGCCAGTACGTCTCAACCTTTTTGCAATGGATACCATTTTTGTTATTTATTAAATACATATAGATTAAAAATAAACTTTCAGCTTGCATCAAATATTTATAAGTAATGATTTGTCATTGGAATAGTTAAATACTACTTATAGAGCTACAGAAGCATTATCAGGATAATTTGTCATTCAGATAATCTTGTACAGAATAAAAAGATTTTGAGCAAAGGTACTCTCTAACAGCTTTTTTAAAAGCACCGAAATTATCAACTTTTTCTTTAAGAACATTAGGAAGTGCGCCAAATATTTTGATACTTTCATAATACACACCTTTCTGAAAGCAAGAAAGTTTAGCACTCGGATAATGGATATTATACTTTTGTCTAGTGTTTATTTTGTGAATTACATTATTTGTTGCAAATAAGGCACGATTGCATACAAAGAATTTTAGGATCGAGAATATATACATGCAAGGAAGCGTTAATATCTTCAATCTTGTAAAAAGATCTTTACAGGAGCATCTAGTGTGGGTGTTAGTAATGATTCTTATAACCCTCTTTTGCATAAGAAATATGTTTTTACTTTCTACTGAGTTGCCCCAAAATAATATTCCATATTACATTATAGAGTTAAAGTATGCATAATATACTAATTTAAGTGTGTCAATAGAACTCACATTAACCAGCTCTCGGATAGCATAACAGGCAGAGCTAAGTTTAGGTAAGATATAATTTATGTGAGCTTTCCAATCTAAACATCTGTCCACTTGAAGGCCCAGAAATTTTATGCTGTCAATTTCTTCTAATAACATATCATTAATCCCGATTTATATTTCAGTATGTGATGTATGACAGGTTATAAATTTGACCACTTTTGTTTTGTCTAGATTCACAGATAATTTGTTTGCTTTAAACCAGCATGACATACGGTTCAAAACATAATTCATTTTAATTATACACTCGTTTAAATTTGTACTGGTCACCAGGACACTAGTGTCATCAGCAAAAAGATCTGTACTTGCAATGTCCTTTATATAAAGTGAGAGGTCATTTATATAGATAAGAAATAATAAAGGCCCTAACACGGAACCTTGGGGTACTCCATGAGTTACTATTTTCCAGTTCGAAGTTTGTTTTTCATAACCAATATCACTGACAGCTACTTCAACACTCTGTTTTCTTTCATTTAGATATGATACAAACCATCTTAAATGTTCATTTTTTAGCCCATAGAATTCCAGTTTTGCTATAAGAATGTCATGATTAACACAATCAAAAGCCTTTGCTAGATCACAAAAAATTCCACCTACATGTCTTTTATCATTTAAGGCAGTCAACACTTCATGTGTAAGCTTGTAAGTTGCATTATTAGTCGATATTCCCTTTCTGAATCCAAACTGATCACTGACAAGTATGTTGTTATATTCAAGGTGTTTATACAGTCTGGTGAACATTACTTTTTCAAGAACTTTTGAAAATATTGGCAAGAGAGATATTGGTCCATATACATTATGGATGCATTTAACCTACGGAAATTACTTATTACAACTATTTATATGTTTCACTTCTATTTTCTATGCCCGTCTCGGTAACTTGGTGGTAGGATGTCTGCCTCACGTTCAAGAGGTCCCGAGTTCGAATCTCGGTCAGGGTGGGTTACCTGGATAAGGATTTTCCGGGGTTTTCCCTTATCCTGAAAGACGAATGTCGGGTAACTCTAAGCTCCATGGACCCCGGGCTCATTTGAGCATCATTTCATCCATTCCATTCATCGCCCGATATGACTTAACGTTGGAGGACGTAAATCGCAAAACAAAATAAAAAAGACTTCTATTTGCTTATAAAATTGTTAGTCATACTCGGCAATAAGACTGTTATGATGCAATACTTAATTCCTTTATCAGCTGGTTGCTACGTTATGGCTTCAAAGCTCAACTCTGAATGAACAGGGTAAAAAGATGTTTTACATTCACAATATTTTTCTACCCATTCTTTAACACACTCTTGTTTTACTTCACCCACTGCGAGGTAAACATCTGTAGGAATGCTTGAATTACTCTTCGCCTAATGGATTCTAATATTAAGGAATATTGCAAACGGCTAATTCCAACATATGTAACAAAGCCTGCTTTAACGAAATTTATATATTCTGTTTTGTAATAGTTTACTACTTGTACAAATCATTCCAACTTAAGAAAATTCAAGACAGCAAGCTTACTATGAAACTTCCTTTAAATATGTGGTACTACTGGTAGTCGGCGTCTATGATGCTGCACCAATTTGAAGCCGTGTACGTCTGCTTTACTCTTCATCAGAGAGGTATCTCAGGGTATGCATGGGTTCAAAGAAAAGATGACACCGGCAACAATATTCACTTCTCCCAAGAAGTTGCCGACCATTGGAAACTAACGTACTCATATCTGGAGTTACGTATTTGAATCCTATACCACGCAATAACACGCGGTTCTAACCTTGAGGAAAGGATCACGCCGAATTCAACTACGCCTTGTTCCACTGGCGATCCGACGAAAAGTGTCCAAGATTATATCTAGACCGCCCTACTCAGCTAACCTACACTACCTAATACTACGTAATCTGGCAACTTTGGATGGTGACCTTACCCTCTCGTGAACATAACCGACCAAACTACTACGAATTCGCCTGAAAACCAGCCGTCGCTAATTATTATGCTTAATCTTATCTTGAATGAGTAGAGCCAGACTGACAAAATCCAATGTCATAGCCGGGATTTGAAACACAGATCTCCTGCTCTCCGTGCGTTTGATCTAAACCACTGAGCTACTAAGGCCAACATGCCGACATGACAGTAAATTCCCCAGCTGACTAGGGGTTCTCATATGCTATGAGGCACGCACCTTTTGTGACGACTTACTATGCTGTAAGTACTTAAGTCCCAGGCTTCATAGTTAAACCAATATGTCTTTATTTTAGGGAATTGATGGAAATAATTATTTCTTTCACACTAACAGCACTTTCACACTTTCCATCAATGTTATCCTACCCCAGGCCAAACTGTACTCATAATGTATAACCACCTATTTCCTCTTAACATTTAACACAAATTGACAAAATATTAATGTTTAATTTTACTATAAGTATTAATTCATTAAACTGATACATAATTTATTTGTCATAATTGAATCCAAATGGTTAGTTATTTTTGAGATTATCCAAGTTTCGAAACATTTCAATGTAAAGGGCAGTTTGAAATGCTGGACTTTTCGCGAAATACAAACTTGACTCTCTTGCTGCCGCGCTGCTTAAGAGAGTTTCTACCATAAAATACCGGCCGTCGATATAATCGACTGTGTTATACCGAGCATAGACTGCCATTATTGATCTAATCGATGCAATTGGAGGCTATAAACCTATTAAACCTATTTTTGAAACACCCTATAGGATTACCTTTGATGGCAATGTAAAAGGCAAACCTTCTTTCTAACGGTGTGTTTCTAGGTCACTAAAATAGATCTTTTGTTATTTGAAGGACGGTATTTCCAACCCTCATCATTATGATATAACCACATCCTGTTCAGTTCTGTTTATATTATAAAACTGAACACGACATGTTATTTTCGCGATATTTTTGTGCCAGGGAGAGATGATAACAAAGTTATTTCATATCAGGACGAGTGTGATGCCGATACAAATATTATGACAGTGAGGAAAGTGGCTAGAAATGCTTAACTTTGTGAAATAAGGTTTAATTTTTAATTAATGTTTTATACCTTAGTTTATGAACCTGTAAGTTTCTATTATAATTATTTTTGTGTTTATATATGTAAGCAGGAATTCTTACATTCGGGTATAATGTTATAACTAGTGTTGGAAATCAGTGATGACAGCCAAAGGTTATATATATTTTCTGATGAAACCTCCCTAATATCATGGATTAAGGTGAGTTAAATTTTGCGTTTTTATTATATAATTATTTTTATTTGTTATTGAGACAATTTTTACAATGCTAAATATCATTCGCGTTATTTCAAATGAAATATGTTACATTTCACTTCAAATAACAATAACAAAGTTACTACTCCTTGTTGTAACTAAACAAATGCTGAATATGTATTTGCTGTCTGATGATTCTGTTAGTTAAGAGAGTACTCAACAGAAAGTAATTGATGCAATTCACTTCTTACATCTTTAATTTTGCATTTGTTATGATTTTTTTTTTTTTTTTTTTTTTCTAAAAGCTAGCATGCTGGCACCTTTCACATCTGTTGACGTTTTGAGGTTGGCGTTTAAACAGCGAGCGGGCACCGCGATCTAATCGACGTTGGCAACAAGAGGGTTAAGTACAAAGGCCGATTTGTTTGTAGTTATCTTATTCACAGGCATAGAGATGCTCTCACACAGAAACCTTTCTAAAATTCTTTATTTTCTTACTTTTTTGTTTCAGGGAGTCCCAAAGCTTAGCATGAATTTCCAGTGAAATCTCCTACCAAACTTTAGAATGGAATGTATGAGATACTTTACTTACTGTTAGGTTGGGGCAGAGAAGGTAATATGTTTAAAACATAAATATTGTATTAAATATAATTAAAGGGAACTTTATGTTCATAACGCAGATTTATTTATAAACTGTCTTGGGCATTTCTTGTTTTATCCAGGTAATCGGCAGCTAATCATTTTATTTATAGCATTCTCTGTATTTCACGATGCGTTCCCCAAAAATGGATGATAAAGAACACATTTGTCTCGATAATCATTAAAATAAAATTAAGATAAACAATTAACTGCCCTTAAGTTGAATAATTTCTTATTCTTTTATTAAAACTGTACGTTATTTTTAGGTCAATGCCTGATTATACGTCGGATAGGCCAGTTTTAATTACATCGAGCTCATAAGGAGCTCTGTGGGGGGCCGGGTATGTAAGTACAATATTTTAAATCCGAGGGTAGGGGAGTATATATCCTGCAGCTGGAAATTTCGGTTTAATATACCGGAAAGTAGCTTATATTGCAATGCGTGTCTCAAGCATGATAAATTTCGTGCTTCCTCCCCCTTCCACGTTACTAAAAATAGTACAGCTGCGTTTTCGGCAGCCCAAAAATTTGCTGCGCTCCAACACGGCGATCCGCGAAAAAGAGCATGAGGCCAAATGGTTACATGTTTCATCACATCTACATTTCTTGGCATCTTCGTGCCCTAGTTTATGCAATACTGTCGTATGTCTTTTATAGCTGGTTGACCGATATTATAAATACAGAGCCATCATGCAACAGTAACAAATACGTACAACACTTTTAATTTGCATTTGCAAGGCTATGAATCACACAAAACTATACTTTTTGCCTCTCCCTCTTTTTTCTACAAATTATCACAGAACTTCTTTCTTCTACATGCAAGTGCAGTAAGTTTGAATATACTTAGAGTATAGGTAAAGAAGGGCTCAATAGAACGTTACATTTGTTATAGAGCTGGTCGCTATTTTAATAGTTGTAAAACATTATTTCTTTTGATGGGAAAGAGATAAAAAAGAGTGAAAGTTTACTGTATTTCTAAAGAAGATTATTTCACCAAAAGTAAAACAGAACTTAAGCAAATTGTGTGCCTTAACGAGACTACATTTTAAGTGCAGTAAGACTTTCTCAGACTTTACGGTTCATCAGTTATACAAAAGTCATTAGGAATGAATAGGGCTTTGGAGGTTAATCTCAGCAAATTCAGGCTACAAATTTTATTTTTCGTAAATATATAACTCATGGTAACAGCCCCAAGTGGGCCAGAGCTTGCGAACCAGACTACCGGCCTCACGCCTACATACATACTCATAAATGAAGGTCTTTCAAGAAGAGTGTCTGTATTTGAGCTTAAATATAACACGTATAAATGATAGGGTGTATTTTTTTACTTTGTAAGATGTCATTTTTTTCCGCAGTTAAGGGACCAGTGCGGCTTCGTTGGGTTGAGCGTATAAGGTTGATCCAACTTTAAAAGACAGAAGAGCCCAACTCGGTAGCGTAGATGGTAACGTGTCTACCTCACGTCCAAGAGGTCACGAGTTCTAATCTTGGTGAGGGTGAGTTACCTGCATAATGTTTTTCCGGGGTTTTACCATATCGTGAAAGACGAATGTCGGGTAACTCTGAACTCTATGGACCCCGGGCTCATTTGAGCATCATTTTACCCATTTCATTCTTCGTCCGACATGACTTAATGTTGGATGACGTAAAATTACAAAAGAAAAAAAGACAGAAGATCGTAAATTAGGTCCAACTACACGAAAAACAGGCATGATAAGATCATTTATCCCTTTTGGCTTGTTGGCATAAAATCGAGATTTACATAACCCCACAAGTTACTGTGTTAAATCACATGATCTTTGGCGCCAGTTCACCACGGGAAATGATGAAACGTCTGAAGTTCTGCTTCAAAAGATTGTTTCGAGAGCAGTATGACATGTGGCACCATCTTGCTGGAACAAGATGTTTCTGAGAACATACCATCAAATCGAGGATAAAAATAGTCCCTATAAGAGCCCGGTAGCTTGACAGAGCAGCTTCATCTTCGTCTTGGAAGACACATGGATCAATAATTCCCCCGCACCAAAAACCACTACACCTTTGGGGATGAAGTGGTCGTTCTTGAATCTGCAGAGGAATGTGACTACTCCAATAGCGGAAATTTTGTTTGCTAACAAACAACCTATTAAAAGTGGGCTTCTCCGCCTATGATGATTTTTTTGACAAAAATTCAGGTCAGTTTCCAATTGCCCCAAAGCCCAGTCAGCAAATACACGACGCAACCTATGACTCTTGGGCTTTATTTCTTAAGTTAACATCATTCTATAAGCGTGCTACTTCAAGTCCAGTTGCAGAATTCGCCAAGTTGTGGTCGGCGAAAGTCCCAATTCTTGCGCAATTGATTTACTTCCGTTCTCGCAATTGATTTGTTTCTACTTTCACGAACAACGGCTATATTTTCGTTGGAACGTTTACGTCGATTACGTGCAGGCGTTCTTTGATCGGTGATAGAACCACTTCTTTCAAAGTTATCGATCAGATGCCGAATCGTTCTCTCTCAGGGATGATTATTCACACCGTAAACTTCAAGTAATACACGGAAGGTTTAGCGAATAGATCATCCACATTTTTTAATAAATTTTCACAATGTCTACGCGTTGCTGTGTGCTTTAACGCTCCATAGCTATTTGTCAATAACAGCTGAAACCACATGAAAAAACTGACTGCAGCAACTCTATAACAATGACAGCCATCACATGTTAAAGATACGATACTCTTGTTGAAAGCCCCTCTATATGTATCTGTAAAATATGGTATTTTAATCAAAAACGTTTGAGCTGTTTTGTGGAACGATCGTTTGGGAGTCGCTTTGTGTGTGCATTTCTAAAGAGATGCTTAATTAAATACCAAGTTTTGTATTTGCAAGAGCAAGAAACTAAAACGTTATTCCTTAGCTTCTTGTTAAAGAGATCAAGTTTATTGCGCATTCAGATATTTATTTATAGGAATAAGAAGGATAAACCAAAATCAGATAGTTTATAGAGCTGGTTCTATTGATGGCTTTGAAATTCCAGACCCTTTGCTTGACCACGAGAAGAAAGAAGACAGAGATGCTTATACATTGAAAGGAATTTTATATTTGAACATTTAAACTAATAAAAAGAATATTTTGAAAATGATCAATGTCATAAAAAGTTAGTTGGTAACAGTGCCCTTTAAAGAGCTCGATGCATTTCTTGTGCCTAGATTTTGTTCATTCCTTGAGGCTAACAACTTGCAAAATGAAGAGGGCTGGAGTCCATGTTTAAAAAATTAACGTACACATTTCGTATCATGAAACAATGTAAATCATAGTTACTTAAATCAAAATATTTAGTCATCTTTGAGGGGAAAACAATCTAAAGTGCACCACGTAAACCGTAATTTGGGGCGAGGAGTATTTTTTAAAATGTTCCTGTATCATTCTTGGAAAACACTTAATTTAAACACCAACTTTTATATTTAACCGACGTCTCGTTTTTATATCCGACGATTGCGCGCACGCACACACATACACACATACACACAAACACAGACACACACACGGAGTTTTCCTAAAAGTATACTCATCTGTATTCAGGTAGGAGTATGGAACGTATATTTTCAGTTGGAATATTTAGGAGGGGTGTAACATATTCCCTACTAGAGTTCAGTACTTACAGAAAGTAAAATATACATAATCACTACACATTATGAACTCACAAATAAAAGTGATTGCTACTTTATCAAAAGTTAAGAATAATTTCTATATAAAGTATAGACCTTACGTAATTCATAAAAGAAGTTTACGGTATTTCTGAGAAAGAGCTGCTTTGTGTTCTGAGAGTTTTCGTTACAGTATGGCTACGAGATCTAAGACTTCGAAGATGGCATCCTGCAACTGCCAAGTAATATATGTCGCAGTTATATATCGTTGGCTTAAGTTTTAAACAGTGTAGGAATGTCGAAAAATTTTGATATAAATCCATTTCTCATAGAAAATTGATTATTTCATAGATTTCATTTGAATTAATTAAAAGAACTAACTAGCAACATATTGCAACTGTATAGCTCTCAACTGTTGGGATATAACCATATATCCGAAGAGGAATGCAAAATTATAATTCATTTTTACCGAACCATTTTTTCAGGAGAGAAATTTGCAACTTTCTTCGCCTTAAAGCTCACAAAACCAAGGAAGTTCTTATTAAGTGTGTGATGACGGAACAATGATTATAACTTTCTCTATAAATTTGTTTTGTATACAAATGATAACTTCCGCGGAAGTTTCGACATCACAAAAGCTGCTTAAAAAGCTGTCCACACAAATATTCACACAGCTTTTAAGTGTAGTTGTCTCGTTTATAAATACTTATTCCTTGTGCCAGTCTGTTAAAATCTGAAAATCAGCTAAACCAGTGGTTTCTATAGAGAAATTCCTAGGTTTTGTTGATTAAACCGTGTTACAAGCATATAACTCTATAAGTCAAATTCGGATATAATTTATAAAAGCAAGAAGGTGGTTTAAAAAAGAAGTAACGCAACATTCTGACAAAAGAAAGGGAATAGCTGCCTTCAGTATATTTATTTCCATGCTTGTTGAAATGTCATGACTCGTCCTATAGTTTAATATTTTATGCTAAGGAAATGCAGTCTTGGCAAAGTAATCCATTAGTGTCATATCCCCGGAGGGAAGCACAGAGCGCCTCACAGAAGGGTTATACGGTCAACTCAAATATTACCTCACCACTCAATATGCGCTTGCTAAACTGATTTACTTATATAGTGAGAGTAATATTACTAAAAACAAAGAAAGTGACTTCTTTCGTAAGAATGGAATATATCTCATGTTTTTCATCCACATAATTTATATATTATTGTAAAAACTATTTTTAGAAATACTCATTCCATTTACTTCTGTTGATACGACAAGGATTGCATAAATTATCTTATTGCTAATTTTCTGGTTGCCACAGATTAATATTAATTAATTTATTCATTGATGCGTTCGTTCTTTCACTCGTTCACTCGTTCATTCGTTCACTTATTCATTTATTAATTTATTTGTGCTACAACAGAGCAATGCTCCAATTACAGTAGCTACATACATAATAATTTACAAACCAGCTTAAATATAAATATAAAAGTAAGACAAAGGACAATGCAAAATATAATACAAAAAACTAAGAGAATACATAGGCTTTAAGTCAATCCTTTTTAAATCTGGTCGCTAGATGATGGCTTTGAAACTAGTTCTCTGTGTATGGCTAAGAAATAAAAATATACGTATTCGAATTTAAACCAAAAGAAGTGACTGTTTGAAAATTCAAAGCATAAATATGAAATGTTACGGAAATTAATCGTTCTTCCACACTAGGCCTGTGTAGGCGATATTTTGGATAGGAAGAGTCTGATTGAAAAATCCAGTGCCATAGCCGGGATTTGAACCATCTGGGACTTAAGTACTTACAGCCACAAAAGGTGTATCCCATTGTATAAGAGAGCCCCTAGTGGTTTACCGGGAAAAACTCACAGCTTTAAATGTTTGAAATATTTTAAGCTTTTGTTCATACACAGGGGCAATGCGTTTCAATGATGGAACCAGTTTAGGCATCTGTACCACAGGTACAGCGAAAAGTTTTTTCTTTTTGTAATATTAATATACAAGGATGTATACGAATATAAATATGATTATTTTTGAGGTGATTAACTGTTTTATGGTGTTCAAATATATATTAGAAACTGAAATGAATGGCGTCAAATGAATGGCCGCGGGCATGTTATGTTGTTGGACAGTACGAGAATACAAGAGGGCAGTAGTCAGCAATGTGGCGCAGGCGGTAACTCTGTGACCCGCTTTAGGGCGGTTCTGGGTTTAAATCCCGTCGATCGTCCTCTGAGTTAAGTGCATTCTGTTGTTTCCACCAGTAAACAAGGTAAATACTGGTTTGAATATTTACCATGATATCAATTTCCACTTTAATTTTACAGCTACACTTAGCACAAAAAAGTCGGCAATAAATAATGTACTGCCATATAAGCATCAATAATGAAAAAGGTAGACTAAGCCACTACATTTCTTATCGGTACACCCGAAAATATGGAAATGCAGTTAGGTTTAAATTGTTGTATATTAAGAACTCGACGCCATTTTATGGCTTTGAAAGCACGATCTTTACTGACGACAACGAGAAAAAAATAATAATCTCCAATAGGAGAAAACTGTAAGGAATTTGTAATGTAAACACAAAGAATATATGGAAATAGCTAACTAAATTCCAAATAAATAATTTGTCATAAAATTTTGCACTAACGAGATCTACGCACAAATACATAAAGTAAAGTCTGTTTAGTTAACTGGTGTGCACGTCGGCCGCTGCCTTTGACGAACCCCTATAATCGGTTTAGAGCACCGACTCTCCTTCTTCCAAATTTTCTGCAAGGTTGCCACCTTTCTCGATACGTCATGGGTATCATACAACTTCATTAGTTTTGACAAATATATATCGTACTGCGAAACTTCCTTAGTTTTGACATTATATCTATCGCCAAGATACAATGCTACTAGATTCCATAATAACCCTTATCTTATTCAAAGTGCGGTATTTGAAACCCAGCTCCGTTAGGAGACCGCGCAAAGTGCAGTGCCGACAAGGAAAATCACAAATTTCCTGTAAATGTGCAACCACTTCGTCTAAGATGGGCGCTCTCTCTTTTGCATAGAATCTATAAATTTCTCGACGAATTAAAACGCGTGTGAAATTATCTACTTTAGAGTAACGTTTCCTTTAGTGTTCGCACTTAATCGGCGCCTTTGGCATTCATTTCGTCTCATTATTTCTACTGTATTTCTGTGAATACCCAGAATTTATCAGGTTCATTACACGACCCCTTACCAAGATTATTTCTAAGCACATATTTATGTGTTCAAAACAAGCGCTCGAATTTGCTTAGAAACAGTTCCCGTTATAACTTTGTTTTGTGAGTCTTTTCCTGTAATATAACTCGGCCCAGTTATTCTCACTATTGTCATCACTTTGACTATGTTCGCTTGACTGAAAGTAGTCTACTACTTCATTTGCATTTATCACTTCAGTTCCCTCCCACGGTCTCCACATCGTGACACACAACGAATTTCTGCACGTAATGAAACAGATCAACTGGAAGTTGGAACTTTTGCAACTGAGACTCCACGTGGAGTAGACATGCGACTTCCACTTCGAGAAAATCAGGGTTGCTATTGGTCCTCAAAGGCAGTATTCCATTTCTGAAGTGTGGAGTTTCCTTTGAGAGGCCAACTGCACTCCCGTTCACTAGACAGAATTTAATACATGTGTATCTCAGTTGTTTAGGTCCTGGCCTGTTGATCCTGAGGTGGGGGTGGTTCAAACCAGGTTCAGATTTTTAATTGTGCTTAAAAGCGACAGCCCCAGATCATATATTTGTTGATATGTTAAAGAACTGCGGGACGAAATTCCGGCACACCAACCGTGCTAATATAATACTGGTTTTTAACAGCCTCTTTAATAAACAAAGTAATTTAATTGCTTGATTTTTATTTTTTCAGTGAGCCTCAAAATATTAGAACATATTTCCTGTGAAATCTCGCTATCGAAGCTTTGAGCGCAATAAAATTTCACCTTTACTTAACAAAGGTAAGCAGAAAGAAAGCAAAAATCAAACGAAATTTGCAATATGACAAACCTCAGAGGAAAATAAACGGCTAGAATTATTGACAAAAATATAATAAATTGAAATATATACAGAAATAGCACAAAACTATGGAACTTTAAAAATGTGTCAATATTTAATAATCCATTAAAGGGGTACATGTTCGGAAGTATATTCTTAATAAACAAACGAAAGTTGCTAGTAATATTTACTATATTTGTACTAACATTAAACACATGCGTTTACAAAACAACAATAAAGAAGCAAGCTTCATGTTGCAAGAAATAATTCTACAGAGCCCTTTTCAGTTAATTTCCTAAGTCGCCGAAACCAAATACTCATAACTAGAATTCGAATTGAACATACGAAACTCACTCACTCCTCTATGCTATCTAAGTAACAACCACCTGAATGCACAGCCTGCAATTCAAGAAACACCATTCTGCATATAATCCAGAACTGCCAGCAATATGACATCTGCAGGTGAAAATTCAAGATTCCAGGCAATCTAAATTTGTCAACAAGTGATACAAATGCCTGTAATAGATTAATACAGTATTTTAAATGTACCAATATATACAACAAAATATTGTAAAATGTACTACACAATGCATTCTTGCTTAAATTTGTTAAAATTTAAATGTTACATATCTGTTAAAACACATACGGCATTGTTAATTCAAGTTAAACATTGTAAACTCAATTGTATAATGTAACGTATAAGTCGTTGTATAACTTTTATCAAGGTTTGTGGCTGGCTCTGTAGCTCAGTCGGTAGAGCACCTGCCTGCCGTGCTTGGGGTCCCGGGTTCGATTCCCTGCGTTGGGGATGGGGATTTTTCTCCGGCCAAGATAATTCCCCATCTTCCCCAGAGTCTGGAAGTATGAATGAGAGTGTAAATGTGTGCATGATGTAATGATTAAAACCTAACGAATACGAGTTAACATCTTCGATATGTTCCAAAGGAGAACGGCCGCCGATATCACCATTGTAGTTAAAGGAACAAAAAAAATCAAGGTTTGTAAGTGTGCTAATTTTTTCCAAATTCGCTAGAAGACAATGCAGTTAGGACTTTAAATAAATGGTTACAAGAAAGAAAAGAAGCAGATACGTACATAATATCATAATTTGATTATTTTACTTATTTTTAATAATTATTTTTCATGACTTTGAATAGAAATATAACTCACAATACACTTGTATAGTGCGTTTGTTGTTACCTATAACACGTCCTTCAACATTTTTGTCTAGTAACTCCTGAAGGTACAAAACGACTAGTTTCGAGATAATGCCCCTCTTATCAAAAAGGTCCACTTTTGCTATATTTCCAAAGAAATTTCTTCAATTTTGTTTAAAGCACCGTGTGTTTGTGATGTTCACGTAAAACTAAGACACATATCTTGTCTATTCGGAGAATGGTCTGCTAAGTTCTTATTTCGAAAGAGATTTGAGTTGCTTTTCTTATAAACGGTACAGTTCCTCTAAATGGTTCTATTTTATACGCTTCATTTAAATAAATTTTACTATGACATCAACTATTTTACGATTTTGCATTTATTTTCTACGTTTTTCAAAACTTGGTCATTGTTTGAAGTGCTGTGGAAATTATTGAGAATGTTATATGAACATGTAGACGTTTGACTGTCGCTTGGGTTTCCTGCATTCCTTTTGTACCTACAACGAAATGTTTAACGAAATTAGAACAAACATTTAGCTCAATAACATGAAGGAAAGAGAAAAAAATTAGATTTTTGCGAGAACCATTTGTAGAAGCTTTATAAAAATAAATGATAGTATGTAAAGAAAATCTTTTGAATGAGGCACATAAAACATTTTAGTAATATCGTCTGTCTCCCCACACCCACATACTCGCACACGCACACACAGGAATGTTACGCCAGAAGCGTTTTTATGGTTCTTGGAGCTCAAAACACGTTTCTTTGGTAACATCCCGATAAAGCAGTTTTAGTGCAGTAAAATAACTAGGAATGAGATAAAAAAGTAAAACAGAAACAAGTATTGAAACAAGCAAGGCCAAGGAATACCATGAAGTGACTTA